>JASSUY010028178.1:0-19559 GCA_032466535.1 Forpus xanthops | reverse complement strand
CATTCCCCATCCCTGTGCCATGGTACCCACCATGCATTCCCCCATCCCAGTGCCATGGTACCCGGGCTGCAGCCAACCCCAGCTCCTTCAGGACCCCGCTCATCCCAGCCCGGGACACCATCTCCTGTGCTCTTCTCTCCCCAGCTGGGGTTTTTCCCAGCTGGGTTTTCAGGCCAGACATGCTCTCAAAGCCAAGGGGGGAACACAACAAGCTGGAAGCGCTGGAGCACTGGGCCTGGCTTTTTAAAGATGAATATTCCGCAGAGGTATTACTCATTGTTTTTTGTGGCTGTTTTACAGAAACAGAGAAGAAGCTGATGTAAGAGGCGATATCAGCCAAGCCATCTGACTAATGCACCACGCTCCTGCTCTGACATCCATCCTGCTCCCCCACTCCCAGGCTGGGCTCTGCTCTTCGGGTAGCACAGGGGTCAGCAGGGAACCCATGGGGACCAGCCTCTGCCTCTGCCTCCAACCCTCCCTGCTCCCCATGGGCTTCAAGGGACTTGGGCAGCCCTGCTGGGCTGACTCCAGGCTTGGAGGGACCTTTGGTGTGTCCTGGGCCCTTGGCCCACCAGTCCTTCCCCTGCGCTGCTGCTCCTTCCCTCTGCAGCTCCTGCTACCAAATGCCCCATAGCCAGCAAGGCCACAAGCAGCATTACTCATCCTCATCCAGTGCTCACCAGCTCCAGCTTATCTCAGCCCCGCATGACGCATGTTTACCACCAGTGGGAGGGTTTTTATATATATATATGTATTTTTTACTGCAGTGAGTGTCCCTGTTTCTGGGGACAGAGGAATTACTACCTACTGCTTTCATGGTGTAATAAAGAGCATGTGTTGTACCCGGCATGAATTTAGTTTCTGATCTGATGAGCAAGGCCATTTTTGCCCTTTTTTGTCCCTAATTGCACAGAGGGTGCTTATATTCATTCATAACCAGAGGGCGAAGGGACCTCTTGGTGAAATTGAGACTAAGGCGCACAGTGCTGGCACATGGACACATGCTCCTGTGCACACTGAGCTGGAGAAACACTGAAGCTTTCTACACCTACCCAGCAGTCCTGCACTAATCTGCTCAGGCGCAGTCACAAATATAACCCCAGGACAATAAATAAACCAATGGGAGTTAAATAAGTTCAGCTCCTTAACCTTTGGACAGCTCAATCCCCACCTCCCTTCCTTACCTCCCCCCTCCCTTCCCTCCCTCCATCCCTCATGCCTTGCTCCAGTCTTCTCCTCCAGCACTGCTCACCAGGTGGATGCAGGACAGGGGCAGTGATGGGAGCCCAGGAAGGACCCAGACGTGTGACAAAACCCAGGTCACCAACCACGTCCTCTGTAAACCTGGGTCCGTGTGTGCTTCGCTGCCTGCCCTGCATCCCAAACCTCACCAGGTCCCGTCTTGTCAGGACAGACACCCCCAGGGTGCAGTGCTCCAAAGTCCCAGGATAACACACACCGACCATGGCTCTGCCCGTCTCTGCCTCGATTTCCCACTCTGCTCCCTGGGAGTGGAACAGCCCTGGTGGCTGGGAGCTGAGATGTGGGAGATGCTCGATCCTCTGTGCGTGCCACAAGGCCCACTGTGTCTCCCTGTCCCTCCCCATGACTTGTTTGCTGCCATGAAACGCACTCATCAGGAACGTGTGATGTGTCCAGGAGCATCTCAGCAAGCTGCTGCCCAGCAGATGCTGTGCTGGAAGTGGACGGTCCTGTGAAGCTGCACCTTGTGCATCCTCCTGGCGTAGGCACCTATCCAAGTGGGAGCACGTCTTCCTTCCCATCTGGAGTCTCAGCTCCCTTAAGAGTGATGCTTCTCCAGCCTTGATGCTGGTGCAGGCCATGGTCTTTTTAGGTCTTTTTCCAGGTGGCCGCTGCTCCCTTTGTCAAGGCCAGGGCAGGCTGTTTGCTGTGAGCTGGGTAAAGGAGCTGCTTTCCATACTCCCACCCATAGAAGATGAGTTGGAGGAAATTAGTGATGATGCACAGCTGAAAAACTGGAATGGTTTGAGCGAGTTCAGAGCTGGGGACATCTGCACAACACACGCCAGCACTGAAGCCCCAGCAGAGCTCTCCAGGCTGGCTCGGATGTAAGGAGCTGCTCAGCCCAACCGGGAAAGCTCCCAGGGCTTCTGCTTCCGAGGTGGCTGGAGGGACTGGGCAGGAAGGAGAGTTAAGGCACAAGGGAGAGGAAAGAACAACCCTGGGGGAACCGTTGAGCCATCCAAGCTATCTTCACTTTGGACGTGGTTATCGCTCTCATTGCCAGAATGGAGTGCCATTGAAAAGTGCATTTGCTGATTGAAACGCAGATTTTCAGAACTGTTCGGACAAATATGATGAAAACCCTTATAAACCGGGAAGGACACTATGAATTAAAGTGACAGAGAAGGATGGAGGAGAGGGTCCAATCTTATTTCCAGGGAAAAGGCCATTTTTTTCAATGAAAATCCAAGAACTGTCCCAGGTGAAGAATGTCGATCTCCTTCAGCAGGGATCAATAAGCGGCACAGTTGGGCTGCTCAAGCTGGCTGCCACTGATCTATTGCTGTTTGCAAAGGGCTTTCATTCTGCCTGTCTTTACAACTCAGCTAATAGTGACAAACTCCACAGTGTTGAAAAGAGAAGTGAGTAAACACCAGGAATCAAAGGTCCAGGAGCTCGAGGCCCTGCCCGCGGGAGGATGAGGAGCCAGCCATGACCTGAGCTCAGCAGAGACAGGGTTTTCCCTGCGGTGTCTGTCTGAACGTCTGTGTCATCCTCGGATCCATCCCTCTGAATTCTGTCCTTAAGAAAACACCATCCCTGCAGCAAGGTAATTCCTGGAACAAATTGGGATCCGCATTCAGTAAGCACAACTATCCCTTTGGGAAAACACAGAGCTGCATCAATGAGATGGATGGAGTCCTTCTGCTAGGAGATACTGCAGCCAGCACAGGCAGAGTGCCGTGGCCAGCCCCATGCCAACCGTGATGGTTTGCACATGTGAAAGGGGCTCCTGGCCTCTGGATATAGAAATGAATCCAAATCAGGGCCTATCCTCGCACCTGAGACAGGAGCAGCAGGGTGAGGGCTGGCCCAGGAGCAGACGTGAGGACCAGCCCCATGCCTCCATGTGTGCTGGGAGAGGGTTTTCACAGCGGCCTGGAGCTGGGCTGTGGGAGCAGGGGAGCAGTGGGAGTGCTGCAGTGCAGGGGACCCCTGTGGGGATGCTCCAGGGCAGACTTCCCTGAAGTACCCATCACACACCCCATATAGCTGCTCTTGGAAACTGACACAGAGAGAGCTTAGACACTGCTTTCTCATATAGGTAAGGCTGACTTAGATATATATATAGGACTGGCTTAACACACTTCCCTTTCTTCCTCCCACCCCAAGTTTTGCATGTCTGAAGCTGTGTCAGATAAAAGATACCAAAAATGAAAATGCACTTGGGATGTCTGGGAACTAAAGAGTCAGACCGCAGAAACCCAGACAGGGTTAGAGACCAAAAATCCCTGTCTCCTGCCAGAAACCTAAACCCACCACTCAGACCTCAGGTTCTGAGGCTTTGTGTGCTCAGCAGCAGCAGCAGCAGCCGTCGCCGGGGCTATTTCCAAAGTGTATTCCATCAGCAGTAATGGGTCTTTCCTCATAAGCTGTGTTTTCATAGTAAATCTTCAGTCTTACATTGCGTTACAGAGTTCAGCTGCCGCTAATCCTTAAAAACAATTCATTTCCAACTGCAAAGTGCAATAAAGAAAGGATAATCACTATTAATATTAGTTATTGTTATTGATTTCAGCTTTAAGGAATTGATTTTCAGTCCTGGCTGCATTTATGAGTCTCTTTGCTGAAGATGCATATACAGGGTCCACCACTATTTTTAGATCCTCGTCCCAGCTCCCTGCAGACCTCGGGAGGAAAAGGATGGGGGAGGCAGAAGAGGGAAGATCCTACGGGTGACAAAGGGCACTTCACCCCTCTCCTTCATGGGATGCTCACGTCCCCAGGACACAGCTGAGCGCTGGGGTTGAGCCCATCCTGACTCTGCATGGGCCGAGCAGTGACCTTCTTGCAGCAGCCACGCACGCTCTCTCCCATCCAAAGTACCACAGTTTCCTGCATGTGTACACACAGGAGAGAAGATGAAGATGAAAAGCCTCACTGCTGGGTGCCAGTGAGCCCCTACCACAGCAGAGCATACTCCCAGTCCTTCATGTGCTGCAAATGCAGCTCCAGCCTCTGCTAATGAGCCTCGTTTTGCTTGTTTGCTTGTTAGATGTAACACTGGCCCAGAGGAGCTGCGGCTGCCCCATCCCAGCAGTGTTCAAGGCCAGGTTGGATGGGGCTTGGAGCAACCTGCTCTAGTGGAAGGCATCCCTGCCTGCAGCAGGGTGCTGGGACTGGATGAGCTTTAAGGTCCCTTCCAGCCCAAACCAGGATGGGATTCTATGCTTTAAGTACAAACGAAGTGGTCCTGGTGCAGGGGACTGCAGGCTCATCCCTGTAGATTCACATCATCCCTCTGCCATGTGAACATCCCAGGCCTTGTGGTGTGGGACAGGAGGTGCTGGGACCCTGAGCACTGCTTGGGGAGCGGGGGCTCAGGGGCGATGTTTTATCACTTGTGGTTGAAGCAGACACGAGGGGAGGGATGCTGAGAGGAAAAGAGAGAAGGGTTTCACTTCCCTGTTTCGAAGGCAAGAAGAGGGCTGGGTGTTTTGACTCAACTTCTTGCTTCCAAAGCCAGTGAAGTCCTCTTTCAATGCTGAGAACCTCAAAAGCAGAAGGAAGGGGGCTCGGGTTTAAACCAGCAAAGGGTTTCAGTGGGCTTGAAATGAAAATGCCTTCAGTGTATTGCTGGGGGAGACGGTTTGGGAACGTTTTCAGTTCCAGTCAACCTGCAGCAAACTCTCCCCAGCTGTTTGGGGACGGCAGCATCCAAACCCCCCCATCCACAGCTCTGATTTCCCTGAGCTTCGGAAGGTCTCTCTCTGGGTATTTTGTATACAATCTGGCAAGGATACGGGAATGAGACCGGGATAAAGAACCTCAGCCAAGATGGAGAAAGAATTAAACAAGTGTTTAACCAAGATCTTTATATTACAGTTTTTATTTATATGCTAGTTTGGATACAATGGTCTTGAATATTGCTCCACGCTATTACTGTGCTATAAATTCATTGAGCAAAGCACAGCAAGGCATCATAATGTAATATATTTTTATAGTGCCATAAAGTAATTATGCACCAGACAACAAAATCCTACAGAAGTGACATATTTCATGCTTAAATTATAATTACATTGCAAGCGTCTCTTCCATCCAGTGTTTATAGAGCGCACACAACTGCTGTCAGTCAGCAGTGAGCAAAGAGCATCTCTCATTGGGAGCGGGGCTAGGCCAGGAGATGCAGTAGGAAATATCCCTGGAGTCCTGGTGTTCTCAGGCTGCTTCTGACAATCTCTGCTGTCTCTCCATAGCCATTCCTTGGATGGGTTTCTCCTGCTGCCTGGTTGAGCCTGTACATACAGTCCCACCTAGGCAAAGCAATGCAGTACAATGAGGGGTGGGTTTTTCCCTTTAGTTCACCCCTCCTGGACATGAGGAATGGGTGAATTACCCAATTCAACACCTGCACCCCTGCAGCCTCAGCTCCAAGGAGATACAACCGCCCCCCTCAACAGCCACCTCCAGCCACCTTCTTCAGTAACATTTTCCTATGAATCTTGCAATGTTCTGGGGAGTATTTCAGCCCAGAAAAGAACATCCTCAAAGTTGCATTTGGAACCAAGGGTGCCTGTTCTTTGGTGGGAAGAGCCTGGAGCCATGGAAGCCTCTTTGAAGCTGGAGGGATGAGAGCCCACAGGAGGGGTCTACTCTCCACTGGGAAGCAGTGATTTTTCTTAGTGGATGGTTTCTGGTTTGGGTTAAAGCTGACCGAGATGCTCAGGGCGGTGATGCAGATGGGGATGGTTAATGCAGCGAAGCTGCAGGAGCGAGACAGGCAATGAGGCAGTGATGGTCCCGTGGTTGTCCTCACGCCAAGAGCCCCTTGTGGGAACCGGGCAGAGGGTGGGCAAGCGGCAGCTCCGCGGTGAGGACGTGTGGGAGCAAACCCAACCTCGGGAGGGCTCGGGGTGTGCAGAGCAGCCGCTGCTGGCAGGGGTATAATGGCTTGAGCCTGCGAGGAAATGGATTCTGCGGTCTCAGCCCGCCTTTTCCTGGAAGGTGCCCAGCTCCCACCTCGCAGCTCGTGGCTCTTCCTACGTGAGTCATGAGGCGCCGAGGGTGGGTGTTTGCCACCCTTCAGGAGGTGACATCTTCTGCATCAACCGCAGTGGGCACGGCAGCTGGGGCAGGGGCAGGAGGGAGGATGGGGCTCCAGGGCTGCCAAGCTGGGCCCTCCTTCCTGCATGACACCGGCCCTTTAGAAGCTCCTTTGCTGCTATGTGCCTCAGTTTCCCCATCCAGGTGGGAGCTGTGCATGAAGGGAAGGAGTACAGGATCAGGCCTGAGACATTAACACTGTGCAAATACTGCCACTCTCAGGAACGGTGTGAAGATACATGAAGTCCCCTTCCAAAGGCAAGCAAACCTGCAAACCCCATGTTATAAATGAGGGTACTTAAAACAAGGTTTTGTGGAGGCTGTGCTGTCTGTCTCTATTTCTGTCTCTACCCAACACTCTATCTATCTATCCATTCATCCATACGTCTATCCACCCACCTCCTGGTTGTGAAATGGCTGCACTCTTCCAGAGCTGACAACCCTTAGAACAAATCCATACAATGATAGTTGGTGTTTTGCTAGAGAAAGGTCACTTAAGCTATTTGTATGACAGAGCCAAAGCCAACTCAATATCCTTCCTGTCTTGACATCCTTTTCCAGGCTGAGCCCTTTCTGGAAGCACACAGAGGAAAAGCAGAGAACAATCACTAGAAATATCTGCCTTTACTTCCCCTTCTGTGCCACATCCTTCACTGTCCCACAGACCAGGGCTTACACTTGCTGGACTCCATGCTGAAAGAAGAAGAAATGGCTCCTAAACCATGTCTGCACAAAGCGAGGCCAAACGGGGAGCCCCTCCACTCCATCAGCATCCTCGCGCCTGCTCTGGCTCTCAGCTCTTCTGGGGAACTGGGGCTAAGAGCAAGAGCAGTGATGCTGCAGGCTCTGCTGGAGGAGGAGGAGAGGGCAGGGGTTAAATTCAGGCCTTGAAGAGCCAAAATATTCCAAACATAAGGCGGATGTGGCACTTCCCAGACTCATGTAAATCAGAGACACATGCTCCTCCAGTATGGCAGCACATGTGCGTTGTTTGTTTAGAGGACCCACATTGCCTTCTTTTTCCTGTTTCAACCCAATCAGGACTGAAAAGCGTTCTCTCCAGTTCCACACTGCATTATAATGTGGGGTCTCTCCCCAGGGCTGATGGCACAAAAGCGTCAGTTTCCTGACCAAAGAACTCTGGGGTGCCCTTGTGAAGTGAGCTCCAGATCCCCATCAGCCCTGGAGCTTTCTGCCCCTCTGAGCCCTGCCAGGAGCAACCCAACATCAGGAAACAATCTGGGGGCTGTTCTGCATTAGCTGCTCTCCAGGCATTGCCCATGGCCTGACCATGTCTTCCTGCACCCCATCCCGGCCATGGCGATGCTGGATGCAGCACTGCGCATGGTGGAGGTGCCTGGGCACGGTGAGGGGCAGCAGGGAGGGATGTGCCAAGGTCCGTGCCTTGGGCTGTTTGCACCAGACCAGGTCTGTGTCACCCAGGGGTGAAGTCCGGGGCTGCTCTGGCAATGGGCAAAGGGCAATTGAGTGCTTCCAGCAGCCAAAGGTGGACAGAGGCCCGGGGCTGAGAGGCAGACATGGCCTGGGCACAAAGGGGCCTTCATGCCCCGGCCATGGGCTGCTCCCTGAACAGCTCCATGTGCAGCCATGCCCAGGGATGCTCCAGCCTCCTCCCCGGGTGTCTCCTCCAGGTATTTTGCCAGCAGCCTGTGCCCTGGCTTCACACCATGGCACAGACCACACCAAGCCCTAAGTGAGATCTGGGTCCTGGGCAGGTCCTTCCTGCCATTCCTCCTTGCATTTCTGCTCTGAGTTTCGTATGGGTGAGACAGGAAAACAGCACTGCAGGCAGTGCATTTCTGCAGGGTAGTAGTCTGCTCAGCTGGTTGCAGTCACTTGGCCCCCAAACCTCCAGCACAACAGCAGCACTCCAGGCATGCGGGAATCTGTCAGGAGCGCATCTGCTGCATCACCCCGGAAGGATGTGTTTCTGCCTGGCATCTACCGCAGGACCAGGGCAGAGAGTGAGGATTGGGTCAGCTCTGCTCTGAAGTGGCCTTGTGTCACCCAGGAGAGGCTGTGCTGTGCTGCTGTCCCCACTGGCAGAGCCAGCAGCCAGATGTGACTTGTCCACTGATGTGTAAGTGCTTATGCTCAAGCTTCCTTGGTTTTCCTTCCCTCTGGGTGCTCCCAGCCAAGCTGAGCTGATGGCAGGAATGGAAGAGGCAGCTGAGGTGCTGGGGATGAGCCTGCTGCCTCCTGCACCCAAGTCCTGTGTCCCCAGTGTCCGATTCACCCTGGCTCACCTCTGCTATGGGAGCCTGTGACACTGGAGGATGCTGGGTGCTGGATTACCTGGTGAGGTTGGTGCCCAGCAGCTCCAGGCATCTTTCTCCAGTCAAAGGAGAAGGGCACCAAGACAGAAAATGGACCAAATGGGCCTGGACCCTGCAGGTGATTCCAGCCAGGCCCAAAGGGGCAAAGGGACTGAGGAACTGGCCAACTTCACGGTGCTGTGTGCCAGGAGGCTCATACCGGACATGTACGTGTAGCAAAGGGTTAGGGATGCAAAGAGGCTGTTTGCAGCCCTGCCCTAGCCTGCTTTCCCTGCTCGAGTCAGAGGGAGGGTTTGTTCCCTCTTGGACCCAGGATGATAGAAAGGGCCCCCCCGGAGCAGCCCCCGCCTCATTTCTTGGCTGTGCTGCCCGTGCCCATCCCGCAGCCCGAGCCGGGCTTTGGAGCTGCCGGGGCTTGCCCAGCTCCGAGGGGTGTTTTGAACCCACCCACAGCATCGCGCTGGGGAGCAGATGAGGATGGAGGGCGCTGGGGGAGGCGAGAACACCAAAACACAACAGCACCCCGGGGGAGGGAGGGGTCCTCGGCTCCCATCCCAGGTGCGGCAGAAGGAGGAGGAGGAATCCTTTCCTCTGCACCCACCGGGCCCCAGGCCAGGAATGCGCCCACAGCCTGAGCCCAGGGCTGCCGCCCCCCATGAGCACCATCCTGCTCCATCCCGGCCTGCTCAGCACTGCGGCACATCGCAGTGATCCCATCCCTGTGGCTGGAGATGCAGCAGCTTCGGAAGGGGGGGAGCATTGAGGTGAAGAGGGAGCAGGGTCCCCCCCTGCATCCTCAACCACCCCAAACCCCCTGCCCAGCACTGAAAGCAGCATCCGACCATGCGCCAGAAAACCTGGCAGCAGCATTCCCGATGCTTCCCTCCCGCTCCAGACAAACCAGCCTTTATCTCCAGCTAAGTGGGCAAGAGGTGCCTTTTCCGACGTGGCTGTGCCGCAGCATGAGCCATGCCACGGGCAGGACCTACAATGGCTCTTTGTGATGGGTGCAGGGGAAGCTGCGAGCCTGAGGAGGCAGAGCAGGTTTGGCTTTCAGGCTGAGCAAAGGCCAAAACCCTCCCAGGAACCGCTGTCCCGGGGTCTGAGCGCAGGGAAGCCCCAGCTCCCTCTGAGCCCCTGATCTGGATGTGAGCACGCGGGAGAAGAGCTGCTCTGAGCGAGCTCCAGATCTGTTGATCCAAAGTCCTGCCAGCGCGGGAACACAGAACACATTGTGGGGAAGGACTGACTTCTGCTGCATTTGGAGCAGCAGATCACACTCCTTTAGATGCTTGGAAGCACATTGATCTCTCCCGGGCCTCGGCTGCCGTGCTGTGTCAAAGGAAGATGTTTGGGTAAGACTGAAGCAAAGAAAATGCTGACTTTTCCCTTCAGGAGAAGAACTTCCAGGGTTGGGATATTCATCCGAGCTTGGGATGGCTGCACTGCCTCAGCCTTTCCCATGGGACAGGGATGTTTTCTTCTCCTTTCCAAGCCCTCAAGTCCTATCTCCTGAGGTTCCAGATTTGGCCATCCCAGAGGGGGCAGGTTTATCCAGATCCAGGGATCCAGAAGTAGTGTCATTATAATTGAAATGTCCATAGCATCAGGAATCCAGAGAGAGGAGAGGCTGAAGATGAGCACCAAATGACTCAGGAGCCTTGAGGAAATGAGGGGACCTGGCACACGTGTTTGGAGAGCCATGGGTCAGCCATGAACACCCTCATTAGTGCTGTTCTGCATCACACATCCTTCATACCAAACCACAGCTCCCGCGGGGAGGATGCACAGGAGCATCCAAATGCAGAGCCATCTCCCACCCACCGCTGCCAAAGGCTTTTCCTCCCGTCGGGCCTGAGCCCGGGCGCTGCAGCTCTGCAGCCGGAGCAGGCACACAGCCCGGCTGCCCGTTGTCCCTGCAGGGCAGTCTGGATGGGCACCCACCGCTGTCACACTCACCGGGACAGATGTCTGCTGTGCGGGAGGTTCCGTGTCCGTCTGCACGGTGGTGACGAGGCAGGATGTGCGCAGGCACAGGCAGGGCTGGCTCAGCTCAGTGCCAGGCTCCGAGCTCCTCGTGATGGAACCCACAGCAGAGCACTGCTGGAACAGACCCACCTGGGTCAGCATCAGCCCTCAACTGGGACCCCTCAACCACCCACATCAATACCCGTGAAACAAGGTCCTGGTCCCCATCTCCCTGTCATGGGCCTGCCACTGGGATGACCTCAGGTATCATTGGTGAACTGGGTATCTGTTTGCTCTTCCTGACCCTCTCACAGCCCAGAAACATGATCCAACTTTGGTCATGGCACCAGAGCAAAGGTCTGGTCCCAAGACGCAGCGGTCTTTTCAATGCCATGCTCAGATCCACAGCCCAACGTGCACTAAATGGTCACCAAGGGCTCAGAGGTACTCGGACAGAAGCAATGCCCCAGCAATGCCAAGAGCCAGCCTCATGCTGGAATCCACAGAGCCTGTTCCTGTGTGGCTCCTGCCAGGAGAGCAACCACCCCATCAGCCCTGCTTTGTTCAGAGCACCAAGGAGGATTCCCATTAGAGCAGCAGATTTCAAACTGAACGTACCCAGACAAAAGAACGTGCCATGGGGGAACCCTCTGCCCGGGCAGGAGAGATCTGCCCAAGGGGCAAGGAGCCAAAATGGGGGAAGATTTACGGTTACTGCTTTAGGAGCTGAGGATCTGTAGGTGATCCTGGTGAAAGCAACCCGGGGTTGTGTGTGTGCTGCTTCCCTTCGCCGCAGAAAACACCGTGCAGCAAATGAGGGGTTCATTTTAAACCTCACCCCCCGGCTCAACACAGTCATGCTCCTGGTTTATGCCATTGCAGGGGCAGCCTTGCTCTTGGAAATGGGTCTGGAGAAGCTTTTCCAGGCACCCAGGAGGATCAGGTCCCCTGGCAAGCACGAGTCCCCCCTTTCCAGAGGCAAAGTGCAGCCATGGGGCTGGGGCTGGGAGCTGGCTCTGGGATTTGGTTGTGAATTATGTGCATGGCTCGTACCCGGGGCTCACTCCTGCTCCCTGCCTGGCTCCTACCTGGCAATGAGCTGGATCCATGCACACAGACTGCTCAGTCCTCCTCTGGCAGCTCTCCCAATGCAGAGAAAAGGATAAAAAAGGAGAAAACATTCTTTTTAAAGCCGTCTAAAGGAAGGAGCTGTGCTGAGCTCAGGTTAGACACAGCCTCCTCCCTCCCCCAGAACCAACAGAAGGGCTCCCACTTTGGTGCTCGGCACAGACGGAGGATTACCCTGCCATGCAAATACATTCATTCCAGAGACCTTTCACTGCTCCAGACAGCTCCAGGGCTGCCTGCATGGATCTGATGCCTCTGGATCACAGACCTTCCCAGTCAGTCTGTCAGTCCGTCCCCATGCACCCCAGCCGCTCTGGAAGCGATGTGCCCTCGGGATGCAGACCCTGGGCTCGGCCATGGGCATGGCCTTTCTTGCTGGACCATTCAGGTGACCCTTTGCAACTCATTTTCCTCCCAACAAGAAGTCAGCACCAGTGCTCAAAGCCTTTGAGCTCTACAGATTCACAAGTGCTGGTGCAGAGGCAGATGCTATTTCAAGCTGGGCTACTGTTGGCCCATGAACTGCAGCTGAGTGATTGGATTTTGATTCAGCCACTATTCCAACCACCAGTTAAACTTTAAGCAATGTACAGAAGTCCTGTTGGCTTCCATGAGCCCCAAGGACACGTCTGAAGTGAAGCGTGGGGTAAAAACAGCCTTTCCAAAGGAGTCTAAATGAGTTAAACATTCCGCTAACTCCCATGGAGCAGGATGTGGGCACTTGTCCGAATCCCAAAAGGTATCCAGAAAACAGGATGTGAAGATAACATTGCTTCACCTGGATGAATGACTTGAGGAGGTTTCTGTCCAGCTTGGCCCAGTGTCTTTCCCAAAACATCATGCTTTCCCTTAAAGGATCCATTCAGGAAATGAATGACTGAGCCTTCACAAGCATTGAAGCCATGTAAATAAGGATGGGTGCCCAGCGGTGCCAGTCGCTCTGTGTCGATAGCTCATCCTGACAGTGATGGAGTGGCTCCTGAGCCCAGGGTGACAGCAGAAGAGCCTCGTGATTCTGCTGAGCACTCGAGAACTTGAGCTCTCTTCTGCTCAAAGCAGTCATTGTCTTGGAAATGAGGTTATGGAGAACCCAGTGAGGAAAGTGGTGAGAGCCAACTGCAGCAGGCATGTCCTGCCAGAGCCGCTGTGCTTGGACCCACAGAGCCGGCTTCCAGGCTGGCTTGGGAGATCGGACCCTGCTGCTGGACGCCAAGGGAAAATGTTGCCAGCTGCCAGCATTTAAACCAGCAACGTTGCTTCTGAGCATGAGACCAGCCAGGCAAGGCTTCGTGATGGGGAGACAGAAGGGGATGAGGCAAGGCATGGGCTTGGTACAGAAACCCAGCTGTGGCACTGAAGTAGAACATAACAGGGGTGAAGCCAGATGATACCAAGCGATTGGGACTGTCTGCTTCATGCTATTACCATCCTTCACCCGTTCCCTGTGCAAGGAAAGGGGCAGGAGCTTTTAAAGCCGTGCTAATGCTGACAGCCTGGAGCAGCCTGACCCATGCTGTGACCAAACACCCTGATCTTGCCCTCAATACCTGCGTGTTGCACTGGGGACACGGCTCGGTCTCACCTTGGCCCTGAGGTGAGCTCTGGCTGAGCCACACTGACAGTGAGCACGTCACATCATGGGGTCCATCCGCGTTGATTGCTCCCACATCGCACGCTCATCTCTGCCTGCTCCCCACTCCCCTTGGCACTTGCAGAAGCAGCAGGATGAAAGCAGGCGCTGGCAGCCTGCAAGACGCTTCTCTCTGAGCCAGGCAGAAGTGACTTTGATTTTCCATGCTGCTCCCGCAGGCTGTGCTTGGGCAGACTCAGAGCGTGAGTGGGTACAGCTAGCGGTGAATTTACCAAGAGTTGGGAGCTATAGACTCGTACGTACGTATACCAAATGCCTGACTCAAACGAACATCCCGTGTCTGCTCTTTATAAAACAAGAATGTACACATAGGAAAATGTTAACATCAGGATGTTTCCTACAAAGAGAAAGTTTCGTAGCGGTTGGGTTTCGTGGGCGAGCGCTGCCTTCATTTCAAAACCTGCCCACAAATGTTTTCTGCCTTAAACACATCAAAAACTTCCCAGCAGAAAGTGACAGAGTGTATCTCTGCAGTCAGAAATGCAATTGCATCACAGGGAGACATATCCAGGCTAGCTTTAAGCTAATTAACTCCAATCCTAACAACAGCACTACTTGAACAAAGAGTCCCAGGGCATGTAACCTGGTAGGTGCATGGTGCGGAGGCCATGCCACAGGGGCTGGAGCCCGGTCCTCAGCTGGGGGAAGCACCATAAAACATAGGGCAACTCCAGCTCCCACCAGGACCTGGGCCTTTCCAACCAGCCACCCATGTTTCCAGCAGCAGCCCAGAGCTGCAGGTCATGGGGGCTGTTTGCCTCCATAGCCCCTGTAACCATCCACTCGCATGCAGTGTTATCGCTCTGGCATTCCAGAGCTCTGAGCCCCGGCCTCAGGCAGCCAGAGGAATTTGCTCCCGAAGCACTAATTCCTTCTTTTTCCCCAGAGGAAGCCCATAGGACGGCTCCTGTTGTGCAATGAGGATGTGTTGGTCTGCTGCCAATCTCCAGATCCAGGCTCCAGGCTCGGTCCCCCCAGCACATCCAGCTCTGCAGCATGAGAGGGGTGATGGGATCATCGTGGTCCAGCCACGGAGGGACTGGGACAAGGCCTGGGTGGCTCTGCTGCTGCTTCTGCTGCAGCCACTGTTGGTGGGATAGGGCTATGGGGCTGGTGGATCCTCCTGGCGAGCTCCAAAGGAGCCAGCCAGCTTTTCCGGAGGCTTTCTGTTGACAGGAGCGTTGTGCTGACAAAACAGCCCATTCTCCCCAGCCTAACCTCCTCCTTATGAGCCATTTGGTGCAGGAGTGTTGGCTGACACGGGATTGTGGCAGACGTGGATTATTAAGTTGTTGACAGAAAGCTCATCCACTCTGCGCAGTTATCATCACGGGGAGCATCCGCCACGCAGCCTGCTCCTGACAGCCAGATGCCATGTGTCGGAGCCTCCTTGAGACACACACCCCCAGTTTCTCTCTTAATGTATTGAAATGAGTTTCCCAGCAGTGGCACAGTTGGTGAGTTCTGCAGAGCGATTTATGAGGGGACACGGTGGAAAACAGGCCTGGAGACACATCTTAACCTGCCCCTGGAGATGAGTGCATCTCTGCTGGGGAATAGGAATGGAGGTAGCAGGGGGATACATTGAATACTGCTGTGACTGCTGCCCTAACAAACAGAGAGAGAAAGAGGGAGTGATGGACCATGCCCTCGTGGATGGGGAAAACCCGTCAGGACAGACCTTTGCTTGCCAAGACCTCCCTCACTTTACTGACCATGGTATAAGGCTGCACCAAGTGACTGGAGGCCATGCCAGAGCTGGGATCAGAAAGCTACAGCACCCTTTGATGCCTTTTTCCTGAGCCCACTAAATTTGCCCGCTCCTGCTCAATGATAGCAGGTTTAGTGGATGGGCTCAGGCACCTAACAACCTCTCAGAGTAGGGCAGGAAGGAGGTGGGAAGGATAGAGAAGAGCCGGGCAGGAGGAGGATGTTGGTGCAACATCCTCATTCCTGCTCCTCTCCCCGCTGCTCTGCCATGCAGGCAGCTCCTCAGCCGATCACAAGGAAGCAGCAAGAACACCCCGAGCCCACGCTGCAGCTCTGGAAAACTCCAGGTTCCGCTTTGATGTCTGCCTGGGAGATGAAAAGCCTTAATCAACGCCAAGAGCACGTAAAGCAGCAGCCTCTGAACCAACGGGGCTCTCAGCCCTGTGGGGTGAGTGCAAACGGGAGCGTTACTGCCGCACAGGCTGTTGAAGGAGCACGAGCCTTCAGCTGACTGCCCCAGCCATGCAGGCCCGAGCACACACGTACGAGACCCACCAGAAGGTCCTCCAGCCCCTCGCCTGCCCGGGTCCTGCTGCTCTGCTCTTGCCCTGTACCACACTAGAGCAGCCCGGGGTGAAGAGCAGCAGAGCAGGGCTCAGGTGGTGGTGTGGGGACGCTGGAGCAGCATCCAAACACATCCAGTGCTCAGTGCAGCCGTTGTGTCACGCTGCTCCCAGCACATCCCACCACGTGCAGTGACACACAACAGTGAGCGCTTCTGGTGCCGGGAGGTTTCTGCCACTCAAAAGGTGCTTTTTCCCTGATTGTAGAAGCTGATTAACAATTAGGGAGGAAGAAGCATTGCACCAAATAGATTTGCGGGCTCTTTTCCAGCCCATCGGGTCTGCAGAGAGCGAGGGAGCTGCTTCTCCTGTGAGCTGGCAGGGGGCAGACGAAGGAGAGGATCGTCTTTAAGAACGAAGCGGACATGAGACAAGATGTTCTTGCTCAATGCTGTAAACAACCCTAAAGTGTTTTGAAAGACTCTGTCAATATAAATTACTGACAAACAAGACACTGGAATTGCAAAAGAGGAACGCAGCTGGAGCAGGCTGCACACAGAGCGCCTCGCTGCCGTCCGCCTCGGACACTCCGAGCACTGGCACCGCTCTCTGCCCTCGCACGTTCCTCTCTGTTCTTCCCCTCTCACGTGGAGGAGATGCACCGAGTGCTCTGTGCAAGATGAGTGCATTAAAGCATCCTCCAGTCCCAGCTCCGGCGGCCTCATGAGCAGAGGGTATTTACCAGCAGAGCTCTTTTCCTGCTGCCGGCGTTCCAGGGCAATTCCTGTGCGGAAGCATTCCCCACCGGGTGGGTTTGCAGGGTTGGCTCAGTGGTGTCTGTGTCCCTGCTCCATCCCCACAGGTAACTCATCCCCATCCCCGCAGGGCAGCAGATCACAAAGCTCTTTGCAGTTACCATGGGATAATATGCACTGAGGCCACAGCCAGTGAGCGGATGCTGGGATGCTGGGATGCAGTGACAGCAGCAGCATGTTCACACACACACCAGTCATGCTTTGGGACAGGTTGGGGACAAAAATCCCTGGTTTGGGGTGTGTTGACCCTCTCCCAAAGGGGTCCATTGGAAAAAGCCCTTTCAGGAGCTGTTGGTGTGGTGAGCTCCCAGCCCAGCACCAGCATCAGCCCTCATCCCATCAGGGCTCTGGTGCAAATCCCAGGGATATTTTAATTACACAGACAGGAGTTGCATCGTCAACACTTCTCTGAGCTCAAATAGCAACAAAGGCTCCAAAGCCACTGCAGCCCCTCGAAGTGTCTGCACCTTTGGTGTTCCAACCTAATGAGTTCAATGGATGAAACAAATGAAACCCAGAAACTTCAGCACCCAAAGGCTTCTACCAGTTCCCGATACCACCTCGTGAATGGCACAAATCAGGGCTCTGCACTTTTCCTTTGCTGTTTAAAGCACAGCTGTCTGAGGAGAGCTCCAGGAGTCTGCCTGGTGCAGAGCCATGGTGTGCACGTGGTGATGGTTTAAAGCCATACAGGATTTCCACTGTACTTGAGCCCCGAGCTCAGTGCAAGGGGAGTCCTGGAGGGGTGGCATCAGCAGCTCCATAAATACACTGGAGCAGCTGCACCCCACACTGCAGCTCAGCACGCACAGAGGTAATGGTTTCCTTAGGTATTGGTAGGAAATCAGAGCAGGAGGATGCTCAAAGTTCTGACAGGGAATAATGAGAGTTTCAGGTGGGCTTTTAAAATTTAACTACAACTCTGAGTAAATAATGAATTCCAACAATGCTCCCTATGATTAAAGGGTCTCAGTGCGACACCCGGAGCGGCACCAGTAGGGAATGCTCTTCAGAAGGATTTAGTGGTTATCTCTGCTTCTGCTTACAATAGGGGAGGCTCCAGGAGGGCCAGCCCAGAGCCCACGGATCCCTGAGGAGGAACTGGCAAACACTCCATCCTCATGCACAGCATGGAGAGGATACAGTGGATGGCTCCATGGCAGGGCTGCCCATGGACCAGGGCTCCTGCAGGGCCTTGGGGCAGAGCCTGAGCCAGCCCAGGGTGCAAACAAGGACTGAAGAGAAGGTCTCCATGTGCATATCACTGCTGCTAATTCAGCTCTGCTTCCCCTTGGGGCTAAGAATAGATCACTGAGGCATGAAGGGGATCCAGGGCAGAGCTGGAGTGACCTGGGGAAGGAGGGCTGGAGGGGAAAGGGGCAACAGAGAGAACTCCTCCTTCACTTGCACTGCGATGGCATCCATGGGCAGGGGTGCATTGGGCGCAGGGCATTGCTGTGCAGCCAGCCCATGAGGAGCGCTTTGGCTGCTGCCTCTCCCATCCTGCGGGAACATGAGACGATGGAGGGCTCGCAGGAGCAGAACTAACAAGCCAACAAATCAGACTGCTGCCATCTCCTCCGCCCCTCTCTGTCTGCTTCAATAGCAGGCGGTGGGGGAGGCTCTCGAAGCTGCTGAATGGCTCCATAACCAGGAGCCAAAAACATTCAAAACCACACGTCTACATTAATTCATCCGAAAGCATCCACAGACAGCAAAGAGGGGGGGTGGCGAGGGAGGGGCTGGAGGAGGAGGAACAGAAGAAGGAGAAACGACTTGGCCTCCCTTCAAGCCCTTTCTCAAAATGCTGGAAGTTTGGCAATCCTAACAAAAGCCCTGCGCTGCAGTTGCCCTCATTTCTCCAAGCAACATCGCCGAGACGCAGGCGACAGGATGGCTGTGGCATGTAAAATGGGGGCTGAAGGGGATGAGGAAAGGGTTTGGAGGTGCTGGATGTCAAAATGATGGTGTCAGGATGAAGGGACAGAGCGGGGGTGATGACTCCTGGCCCTGTCCGCCGCAGCTCACTCCAGGTTTTTGGTCCATATGCTGCTCCCCAGGCATGGCCCAGCCCAGCCCAGCGCTTGGACCACCTTGAGAGCAGAGGTGGATGTTAACATCATCTAAAGGATGTGCACGATGTGAGGCTCTGCAGGGGTGAAACTCAGCAGAGCTGCAGCGAGAGGCCCGAGGACAAAGGGAGCATTGGCATTCCCAGCAAGGCAGCAGCAGGAATGCCAGCCATGAAGAGAAACAGCTGAGGTGATGCCAACTCAGTCCCTGGGGTGAGGGCCGGGACTTCAAGCTCAGTACCTTATATTTCAGGTTTCCAACATTAAACACCATATTAATAATGGAGTTCTGAAGCCTCCGCTCCTGGAGCTGCAATCTCAGATGCTGGCTGCTTTTCCCAGCGCTTGAACAGCGGTATTTCTAGGACAGTGGTAGACCAGGTACATGCTAGGATTGAAAGGCCCACACTGATGATAGCAACACAACATTTAAGGACAGCAGCCCATCAAACCACCAGAACAAGCGAGGTCAAAACCATTCTTGAGTCATCCCATCGAGTCTTAACAGAGCGATATATAAATAATTGTACAGGCTAAAGCTAACGACTGAATGCAAACACTCCCACTGCTGCAGAACTTGGTGACATTCAGCCAAAAGGTCAGTTTTCTCACGATGGTATTTGCATTCACCATCTACATACATTAGAAGGAAAGCAAAGGAACTGAAAGAGGCAGATGAATGGCCTGGAAATGCTGACAGGTCTCTGGGCTGAATAGGGCCTTGCATTTACTTTCATCCCTTTAACTACTAAAGCTAAGCAACAAAGAACCTCCTGGGGTGTTGAGTCTTTTAATCCCTCTGACCAAGACCCCCTCAGGGTGAGGACAATGCTCCTCTGGGGCCAGGATCCCTAGTACAGCAAGCTGGGACATTGAGGTTGCTATGTAAGACCATGTCCCACTCTCCTGTGCAGACAGGCTGAGAGCTGGGTTTGTTCACCTTAGAGCAGCTCCAGGGCCTAAAGGGGCTACGGGAAACCTGGAGAGGGGCTTTGGATAAGGGATGTAGGGACAGGAGAAGGGGAATGGCTTTAACTGCCAGA
>JASSUY010028177.1:0-86013 GCA_032466535.1 Forpus xanthops | reverse complement strand
GCCATAACTATAAACACTGGTGTTATCAGCACTGTTCCCAAGCCGAAAATCCAAAACACAGTGCTGCACCAGCTACTGCTTAAAGAAAAATGACTGATGCTGCTGAACCCATGACAACGGTCAAGGAAATTGAGACAGAGTGGGGTGAAATGACTTGTTCAGCCTGGTCTGTACGTGCGCAGCTCCTACTTCAGAAAGAACAAAGAATCATAGAATCATAGAATAGTTAGGGTTGGAAAGGACCTTAAGATCATCTACTTTCAACCCCTCTGCTGTGGGCAGGGACACCTCCCATTAAACCATGCCACCCAAGGCTATGTCCAACCCAGCCTTGAAGAAGTTTCAAAATAAAACTGAATGCAAGCAAACTGCAGAACAGTTATCCTATACCTCTTTTAAAAATAAAGAAATGCAAGGGTACGAAGACCCTTAATGTCAAGGGAATTTGCATCAAAATACTCATGGATGTGAGCTTCCACACCACAGAACCTCAGCCCCCTTAGGTATAAAGGATGTAGTTACACTGCTGTACCTCACAGACATGTCGTGAGTTCAAATATACTGAAATACTTTTTTTTTATCCTATATTTGAGACCTAGAGGGAATATTTTCTCTTAGGAAAAAAATAAGAATACTTCTCCAGATTATCCGTATTACTTGGAACAGCAAACCTGAACTACAACTTGTTTGGTGAACAGGCTTTCTTGCAAGATGTCCAGTGCTCCCAGGAAGAGGAAGCAGACTTTTTCCTGTTGTGGTGGTCCTTGCAAAGCAAAGGCCGTAATAAAATGGATAGTTTGCATAGCAAAATATGTTGCATAGCAAAACGGACTCAGTTCTGCAACAAAACTCCTGGATTCTCTGAAAGGTCGGTTTAGATGAGAAGAGATAGGATTTAAGTGAGTTAAAAATACACCAAAGAATGTAATCAGTGCAACATTATTCATTTTGATATTAAACGAGATTTATTTGACAGTAACACCATATGCTCAGTGGTGCTGTCCACAAAATGACAATTCCACTTTGCAACAACTCTTGAAGTTCAAAAATTGTTTTCATTTGGCTTTGGAATAAAAACAAAAAAGCCTTTCAGTTCTTTATGGAATGGAATTGGACTGAAATGGCTGATTTCAGATAAAAAAAAATCAGACTTCCCTTTTATGAGGCCTTTTTACTTCTAATGGGCTCCTTGGTCACCCAAAAGAGGTTGAGAGCAAATGGGCTCAAGTTGTGCCAGGGAAGGTGTAGACTGGATGTTAAGAAAAGTTTCTTCCCCAGAAGAGTGGTCAAGCATTGGAACAGGCTGCCCAGGGCACTGGCTGCGTCACCATCCCTGGAGGCATTTAAAAGACATGTAGGTGTAGCAAAGGGACGTGGTTTAGTGGTGTACTTGGCAGTGCTGGGTTAATGGCTGGACTTGACAATGGTATTTTTTTAAACAATTCCACATTCTAATAGACAGGGCTTTGGGAGAAGGCAGGAAGAGTGGGCCATGAATAACCTGCAACTTTACAGAGGCCTATTCTGTATGCTTAATGAATATTGAATATTGAGACTTAATGAAGTGTCAACCTAATGAAAACATTTCCATCAGAGCTACCATACAGCTCCTAATACTATTAAGATTTTTTGTATTGGTTGGGCATGACTGTAGTATACAAGCTTTGTCAAGGATGAGACTGGTGCCTTTTTCTTTTGGGCAAAAGAGAAGCTGAAGAATTTGGCAACAGGAGAGCTTTGGAAGCAGCTGAAGTGAGCATGGCAAAAGCTGTGTGCTATTGCTAAAACATCCACCACTGTATGCCTCACAATGTCATTGTTCAAAACATCAGGATAGTGTCTAAATTCAGTGGTTAGAGAGATGCAGTCTTTCACTCTTTCCACTAGAGGTTTTCTTTCACACTGTTGGCAAGGAAATGCAGGCATAAAAGTATGTAAATACCCAAAATTATGTTTTTTCCATTAAAAATGGTGGAAAAATGTTTTCTTTCTCAGAGGCGCTTGAAAAGCTGGATTTTCTTCCAAAATACCTCAAAAGGTGAGAACTTCTGAGGGGAGGGAGAAGAAAAGAGGAAACTTTCAATTAGGAAATGCTGCCGTGTCACCTGGTGGGGATTACTTGCCTCAGGTATCCATTTGTGTGAATGGTGCACGGTGACTGTACTTCCTGAGATGCATACTGGAGGTGGTATTTAGTTGGGGATTCTAAATCCTGAAGAATGGGGCAGCCAAATTGCTATTCCTGTGAGGCACTACAACAGCATTTCTGAATTGAATTTAACTATTGCTGGTGTTAACCAAAATGCTTTGGTTCTGAGGGTTTTCAGTTCTTCAATGAAAGGTAAAAAAATCTGACGACAAGCATACATTATGACAAAAAATGTGTTATCATACATAACTTCTATTGAAATAAGCATTTGACAGGAATGGGTATTTTTAACCATCTCTGTCAAAATAGCTATAAACACATCCTTACAGCACCACAAATTATAAGGCATCTGAAGTAAGGGAGTTAACTAACTCTTGTAGAAGTTACGTGTCACCAATGAGACTCTTTGGGCTCTCAGAGTTGTCCTTTGCCCACAGGAACGTGCTCTCCTTTCTGCCACACAGTCAGACACAGAGAGCCCTGCTTTACTGTGTGCACGCTTGCACCTGAGCTATATGTAACAGCTATATAACCAGACCAGTTTTACATTCTTAGCTCTAGCTGTCTCAAAATCAGGCACATACAGTTATATGAGGCAGCACCAGTGGAAGAGCTCTGAACTGAAAGGTAACAGGAGCAGAAGTAGTTGTCAAGAAAGACCCTTCTAGTGGTCTTGTGCGTATGTGTTTTGCTACCTTTTTGACCTTCTCAGCAAAGCACATAGACAGGAAGATGACTGTAGGGCCACTGCAATGTGCTCCTTCCTGACACAGAACTCCAGGTACCAATCCTGGGATGATGCCTGGTTCAAGGGTATTAGAATTCACTGCCACCAGTACCTAGCACAGTCCAGCCCTTGCAGGCACAGAGAAGGTAAGAAAACTCACTTTGGCTGGTGGAGAATGTGTGTGCATGTGTCCTCATACTGCCTAATAAATACGTTCACCCAATTAAGTGGAACAATGATTCATTAACAAAACAGGTACTAAAAAAATACTCGTTTAAGACAATCACTGTTACTTCCTCAGCTTTTCACTTCATTGCTGCTTATGCGAGTAAAAACAACAAACTAAATGGAGACCTTATGGGCACCAGGGACCAATTAATGCCACGTGACTTCCTCCCAGGCTTCCTTGAAAATAACTGTATTATAATGGTCTGTGATATTAATATCGACTTTGGGAAAATTAGGCAGCAGCTCCGTAGGGAAGGATGTAGCATGAGCAAGCACTCTGGAATGCGCGGTATTTGACAGAAGTGGCATCTCTCTATATAGGTTGCATCTCTTCTTGCTATTGAAACAGAAAAGTCATCTGGGAAAATACAAACGCCTGGGGGAACCTGAGAAGTTTCTTTCATAAAGAGATACCTTTCCAATATCTGCTGGAATAAATTTCAGGGCCTCTCTGCTTTCAATGTAACAAGTGTCAACCAACACATTAAGCCTAAGGATTAAATTCCGAGGTGACTTTGGGATCCTGAATTTATACAGCCTCAGAGTTCACATTTCAGCTGTTACTTCCTCACAGCTTAAATAATTTTGAGGATTTTATTTGAATCTCATGGCTATGTGGAACTCCACCAGTTTTTTGCTGTGGAGAATGTAGCTTCCATAAAGGAGCATCACCTCAGCACATATAACTGCTGCCTAAAGCCCCTACAGCTGACAAAGCTACATGTGGATTGCTTTACAGGAACTTATTTTTCTTCTTAGGCTGGCCTGGCTAGTTTGCAGCACAGTTCTGCTATTTCAAACTGTATCTGCACTTGAGACATGCAAGAGGCAGAATTTACTGCTCTCCTTACACTGGTGGTCTATAGCTAATGATTAAAAGCCCTAGGCAGGACCTGTGAGTGCCAGCGGAGCCACTCTGAAGTAAAAGTAGCAGTGTCCCCATCCCAGTCTTCCCTTGGGACTCCACATTTCCTCCCATATTTAGACTGTGACTTATTTACTAGGCCCATGACTGTGCACTAATACGACAGTGACACTATAGCTTTCTCGTACTGGACTCTTCTTGGAGTGGAGGCACACATGGAGACCCCCTTGCCCCATTGTCAAGGCTGGACAGTTTAAAGACAAAGGCACTGTATAAGACTCACTGGCAATCCAAGAGAGCATCACGTAGCAGTGAGATCTATGGTCTGGCAGGGAAAACAGCAGCCTGGGTGACAGTCGTCCAGCCCATATCTGCCCTGCTGAGTCACATACCTGAGTGCAAAGGACGTATAAAATGGTTTAATGTGCATGCCAAGGCACCACATAGAAAGAGTACAAGGAAAGCAAGCAGGAGGAGGGCAAGGTTTAATGTCTTTCACAGTGACCCTGGCCCCAATTTCTGCATCCCCACAGTAGGAATATTGACTCCAAAGACGCATGCTAGTAAGCAAGAGCAGACAGGATGAAGGCAGTCCAATAGCTGAGCATGAAGTGGGGTTAACTGAAAAAGTGATCTAAACAGTATCGCATTTGGAGGAGTGATTTGGATTAGAGGTTCAGTTCAGCTCAGCGTTGGAAAGTTCAGGTACTGGCTAAACTTTGGATAAACTTTTGAGCCCTTTTTCTTGTAGGAATCAGACTAGAATACAAACACAGACTCTCTCATGAGCTTTCCAGTACTGCTTGTTTTTGACTGAGCCAGCAACAGAACAGATTTCCTCACGATACTCCTGTACTTCTGCTTCCAAACTCACCCAGTTTTTCTTTCCTTTTCCAAACCTGAAAAGTTTTTCATTCTATTCCATATAAGATTTGGATGACAGCTGAAGGCAGGTCTGGCTCTATCCTGACTGATTTTTGAATCTCTGGGGGTAACTGTCATATTTGCTGGCCTTTTCCCCATCCAGTGTTAAATACTTTCATCAATAACTGGAGAACTAGTCGGTCTGAAGATCGTGCTTTCCAAACATTAACTGTTGCTCTCCTCCTTACCAGAAATGCCCTCACCCTGGGCAGCTCTGCACTAGCTGACACTTTTGATTCTATCTCTCCAACTTTCTTCATTTGGAGATTCTTCATGCCTTTTGCTCCTTTCTCTGCGCCCCTGAGTCCTCTCTTCTCATGACACTTGAACAGCACCTCTCACACATTGTATGTGTTTTCCCTCCCCAAGTGCTATCTAAAAAGGGGAAGAGGGAAACATCTTCTGAAAATATCAGCACTTTCCTCAAGCCCACTCAGATCATCTGCTGATTCCTGTCCTGCAGCCCGTGACCTCAGCAGTGTAGGAGTTTAAGCTCTGTTTTCTTCATCGGGCTGATTACATTGTCAGCACTCAAATAGGAATTAATAACAGTAAAAATAACTGACATTTGGGAGCGAAACTACCCCCAAGATTGATGGAATCATCTGGTTGGTGATAATCAGAACCAGCCAGAAGCTTATTCTTAAAACTTATATGTAGATTTCCTCCAAGTTAGAAAACACACATTAAAACTCTCTCCCACAGCACGCAACTTTGCTTACTCTTTCTTGTATCCTTACAGTTTGGCAGGTCCTGCGTTGGCCACAAAAACAAACAAGAGCATCCAACCCTCACCAAATATTGCTTTCCCATACTTCTGGCTCATACAGACTTAAAAAGTACCAGAAATACAACTGAGCCTGAACTTTGGAAATTCTTGAGCCTGTTTTTCAGGCCCAAGAGGTGTAGGAAACATCTGACTGAGCTCTTGGATTCTTTTTCCAAATGGATGTTTCTGTGGTTTCTCTGTCAGCGGGTGCTGCAGTGACTGGGTCTGCACGCTGACACGAGTATCCCTTGCCTGGGTGGGGATTTCAGAGTCAGCACTCAGCTCGGGGAACCAAGCCCAGCACTGCGCTGTGTACCCATCCCTGAAACCAGAGCCCAAATTCATCTGTGTTACAGCAGTATGGAAGTTATTCAGCTATTTCCATTGCATTCAAGCTGTGTTTGCCTTCAGAATAACCGACACTGTTCAACTGCACAAAGGAGCAAATTTACCTAAGGGGGCTCCTTTGATGAAGATCAGGCATAATAACCAGAAATACCTTTGATTTTGTGCTTCCTAGTAATTTTACTTCCCTTCTTCCTCTATGTAGATTACAAAGGGCAAGGCTCTATGCTGCTGCTGTTGTCTGGAGCGAGGAACACATTCAAATCCTGCAAGCAGGAGCAAGATGTGGGCTCAGGAAACAAGTGTAGCATCTTTGCCATTGCTCAGGGAACAACATCTTCAGAACAACTTGGTGTTGTGGCTTTGATGATTTCTTCAGACACTGTGAGTAGACTGACAAATTGACTTTCAAGTGAAAGGTCATTGAGAAGAATTGCATCTGGATTTACAATTGAAAAGCTACAGAAGTTTAGTTTACAGCTCTACTGGGTTCTGTGCGTAGGAGTTTCTATCATATAATTTGGCAGCTTCTTCTGCCTTCTGATTGGGGTTGTACAAAATAAAAATTCCTTGTGGTTTCCTTATAATTTTTTTTTCTTTTTTAAACACAGAGGAGAGTTGTGGTGTTTTGGCAAGTCTGATGCAAAAAAATATTGTATTGGCATTGTCTCATATTGTCTCGTAGGTGACCTCAGGCCTGAACTATACAAGGGAAAAAATAGGTCTCTGTTGAATAGAGAGCACATGTGCTTGAATCAGATTGTAGAGAGAGTGTGAAAAGCAGAGCATACACATGATTCATATAATACTGATGTACAATTAAATGCAATGCCCAATTCTCATCTCATCCCACTGGTGCAAACAAAGAGCCATCTTGTGGAATTAAGGCTCACTTTGCTCTGGTGTATGAGTTTCCTCTTGATATCCCTCTCCCTAAGCCATGCAAAAGGGCATTTGTAAAACAATTAGGTGGCTGAGATTACTTAACATGTCTATATACACACAACACATGACTCCAGTATGCGGTTGCCTTTCAGAGTGTTTGTGAGAAGAAGCTTATGGATCACATTTCGTTTTTTTTCCTTCTCCCCCTTTCAGGAACCAGGATGGGAATGTTAATCGTGGAAATCCTTTCCCATAAGGGCAAACACTACGTGCAGAAAGGCTCCCCTCTCTCTGTGTGCCTCCCTGGCACTCTCTCCTCCTTTCCCCTTCTTTGCGGGACATAAAACTAAACTAAACAGAGATTTGTCCCTATCAATATTGACTTGACTGGTTTCCCTTTTCCTGACTTCCCTAATGCTGTGGTAGATTTTCTGTGACATTTGTTTCCGGTAGCAGATTCATGCAAATGTTAAGTTGAGAAACAGAACATTTCCAAACATCTATTAAAAAGCAAAACAATGCGGTCAAAGAAATAACGGGGGAGGTTTTTCTCCACAGTTTAATTTCAGCAGCTTCTAGTATTTTCTTTCAACTTCAAAAAGTAGTTTTGCTCCAGAACGTGTTTCCTTTCATAAGAATACAGACTCAATAGAGCTATTATGTAAAACAGTGCACTAAGCCTTCCTGCACTGTCTTCTTTGCAGGAACTAGTCACCTAATATGGCCCAGAGAAAAGATGCCATCCACAGCTACCTGAAAGCTCAAACTGCAATCATTAACAGAAGTCTGACTACCTTCAGTTGGGTACCTATGCTGGCATGAGTCAACTGCACTGATTTTCCTTTTATCCATGCTTTGTCCTCAAGGGAGAAGACACAGATCTGTGCTGGGTTTCCTTATAGCTGCTTCTCCTGGTCTTTATGCAACAGAAACAAGGTACTGAGGCAGAAATCATATTGCTGGATAAGATCTGCCCCAGTCACGTTGGAAACCTCACAGTGTTGCCAAAGGAAGACGGAGTGAGGGAAATTATATTGTCAAAGTGCCTCTACTGAGGGCAGAGGAAACCTGGGTAAGGTGATCTGAAACCACTAGAGATAGGGTGGAAGGAGCCTGCCTGCTCCCTCTCTGAAGAATATGTGCAATGACCCTTCCCTCCCCCTTTGAAGCATCCACATTGCACAATGTGTGTTACATCTGTACTACACCCAGACTAGGCAAGAGGGAAGAACCAATGACAAATTTTGAAGTGTCAGCAAAGAATTAAGCACAAATTATATTTTTCTTTCAGCAGAACATCCTCATTTTGCTAGTGAAAAGTGTAAATATGCCTAGAAATGGAATATTCCCCATTTCAGGGAATCCAAGCTCCAGCGTGCAGGACCTGCACTGATAAAGGCAGAAGGGAGAGCACTGAAAGTGGAAATCTTTGCATGGGCCTGGAGCCTACGTAAGACTGAATGTACTTAGGCTGAAAGCTGTAGATGGCTTCTGCTGCTGGCCTTTACCATCGACACGGTGTTGCAGTCATGGCTAGAGTGAAAGAGGCCTTTGGCTAGTTGCATACTGGCAGCATGGGGGAATGGTCCCTGCTCCCCTGTGGAAGAGATTCACACAGGAGAATAAAGTCCCCACTATGTGCCCCACAGACAGACCCTTCAGAGAGAATCTGGTAGTTACTGAGGGACAATGGCTTTGCTCCACATCATTCTCTCTGCCAACTTATTGTACACAAACACTGGGCTAAGCCCAGGTTTCTAAGGAATGAAACAGATATATCTTACCTTTCTTCTCCAAACCAGCGCTGTTGGGAAATGATGCTGTCAGGCACAGCACATGTAAGCCATCTCGCAGTCCTTGCCAATTACAAATTGTTCTGTCCACTGTCAGGATGTAAACCAGCTCAAGCACTTTGATCTTTGTAGGATATAATCATAGAATCAGAGAATGGTTTGGGTTGGAAGGAACCTTTAAAGGTCATCTAGTCCAAAAGCTCTGCAATGAACAAGGACATCTTAAACTAGATCAGACTGCTCAGAGCCCTATAGAACTTGACTGTGAATGCCTGCAGCTACAATCTCTCTGTGTAAACTGTAAAGACCCCTTTATGCAAGTCACAAGGCACTAATACTTCTGCCCTACAACAAGTAGCAATGGTTCATTCCCAAACAGGGGTCTCTAGGAAGGCAACACAAGTATAGATCTTCTATCTTTTGCTAAAACTCTAAGGAAATACCCTGTACTTTTTTAAGGATAACTGGTTCTCATTACAGAGAAATATACAGACAGATGCAGATGAGGTGCAGCTATTTTTTCTCCATGCCACAGCTCTGCAGATTTAGTTTTAAGTCACTGTTACCACACACTGATATAAGGCTGTGGCCATGCTTTCATCCAAGACCTTGAATATGAATAAAAATTGCAGCAAAAAGAATTCTGTGGCCTCGGGACATGCCCTTCTGGAGATAGAGGTGGCCCCTGGCAACAGGCTTTGGTTGCTGTGGTATTCCAGAGCTGCAATGGGACCTGTGCAGGGGAGGAATATAAGCTAGCACAGGGGCTGAGCGTCATCTCCTCTTCCAGCTATTCTGTCTTCCCACTGTATTCATACCAAACTTCCCACTCCATCGTAGGGGTGGAGAGTCCTGGGAAACACACATCCCACTCACAGGACAAGGGCCACTGAGTGAGATGGGGAAAGCAGAAGAAACTTGACTTTTTGTCTGACCTGCAAACTTAACACTTTTTTCACAGAGAAATAACTTAGGTGGACAATTGCTAAGCTTTCTATTTCAGTTTGATTTCTCCCCCTCCCCCTTTTACTAGTTTTCCTTTAACTCTGCTTTCCAGTGTCACTGAGTTATTATTATCCAGATTTAAATCTCAGTTTCACTGAAGGAAAACGTGTATTAAAATACCAGATTTACCAGAAAACATCTGCAACTTGCAAGCCCATTGTATTACTATTATATGAGCAAGCCATTGTAAATTCTTTTAAGTCTGTAACTTATTTCACGTTAACACACTGTGTGTTTTACAACACCATTTCAAAGTTTATGGCCTTTTTTCTTTAGCTGCTTGTTCCAATTGCATCTTATATTTCATCAAATATGGTAAAGAAACCATGAGAATAAATTGATGCTCCATATGAACCCCCCTATAAATGGATGTTGCCAAATTGCTGTAAAATGATTTTCCTTTTTAGCCTTTCAGAATTGTTAGTAGGTTTCTCAAGCCAAATTCTACAGGGAAACGTTATGACCATTTAAGGCCTCCAAACTTTATGCTTCAGTACAAAAGGCCTAAGGGCGAGGATTTAAAATGGATGAAGTGGAGAAATTTGCACTTCCTTAAGAAAACACAGAGCATTTCCTTCCGTGTGTCAGAAATGAAACCAGAAAATACAAGCTAATTTGTCAGGAAATTTTCCTTCTATAATTCCTTCTTCAGCCCTTCCCTCCAGCTCCCAACACAGCCCCACAAGCCTTATTTCAACCCCTCCTTGTCAGCTTTATGGCTACAGGTCCCAGCTCCAGGAACCATGACGGACGGTGCTCTGCTCTTCACCTCGTGCACAAGAGCTCCGCTGTAATGTCTCCTCGTGTTCACAGCTTGCTCCTGCCACCCTCTTCCTTGCTCACCTCCCTCACGCCTGCAGACAATCCTTCAGGAGATAAGTACCGCCCAGGGACACGGGCTGAGCCGCGAATGATGGTTCGTCATTTGGCTCTAATTGGACACTGGTGTAAAGTGAAAAAAACACTTGTCATATTTATGAGTTACTGTGAGTTAATAATATGCTGGGATCCATTAGTTAAAGCACATTTGCTCCAAACATGTGGCTTCAGCTTTTTGTTTCTCATTCAAGCAACGTTTCTGCAGATGAAATGCTGTTGCCTGTTTTCTCCCAGGCACTCAGCGAGCCTCAGGGAGTTACAGCATCAATTATTTTTCTCCTCATATGTGGAACAAAAAGTTAAAGGAGCATCCCAGCCAGAGAAGCTGGAGTTATAACCCAAAATAATAATAAAAGAGTATCAAAACATCCAGAAATCAAAAGCTGCAGCCAGCTGAACAAATGTAGTCACAATTGGAAACACTAAAAGTCTGCAGAAGATTCTCTTGTAAATAAAATGGGCTCTGCTCTCTGTATTTGTAGTAATCTTCTGTCCTGCCCGAGCCAATTCTTTTTCTGTTAAAGCTTGTGTACTAGAGTCAATTTTCTTTGACTACGTATTGAATGATAAATTCATTAGTGCCTTGCAGGTGGACTTGCCTGGATTCAGAGCCTCCAGAAAGGACTAAAATGACAAGCAAAAATAGAGCATGAACAGAAACCTTTTTCCATACTCTTGCCTCTGAAATGGTGCTGCATCTCTGTGTAATAAAAATCAACATGTTCATCTTTCTTCCTCCCCTCCTCTGCAATATTTTTTCAGTGCTGAAGATGTCAAGAGCAGAGTTTACCCTTCCCTTGATGCCATCTTTTTTTTCCCCTCCTGTTTCATCACAGCTGCATGGACTCCAGCCAACTCAAACTGTACCTTCGCACTTCACTGCTTAGGACTTTGCTGCACTTTCAATTTGACAAGACTTCTTAATGCAGATAACTGATCAGGCAGACTGAAACTTCAAACTGGTAACACCAGCACTTCACTCCTTTATCATTAATAAGGCTGATTTCTCTAAATTTGGCAGAGCAAACTTAATGAAAACACAATCACTCTCATTACCTGTGGTTTAATTTACAATGCTTTGTTTGGAGGAACAGAGCAAGCTCCACCTGCTCTTTAATTTGAATGCCTTTTGCTCACCATTCCTAGAAAACATTTATGGAACATTTTACATATTATTGCTGCTTTGTTCATAATAAGGCTCTTTCATTTTATAAGCTTGAATTAAGAAAAAAGCTCCTCTGCTGCTGACTCAGCCTCCAGAGCTGCACTTTACATATGTCAAAAAAACATATATAAATTTATAAGGTGAACAATGGTTGTATTTAAGTACTGATTTAGTAATCATGAACTTCGCTGGCAGTATCCTTTGGAAACTAAATCCATAAATTTTATTAGTATTAAATATTTCTAATGGGAGTTGACAAATACTTGAACTGAGTTGCTTTTACTCTGCACTTGGCAAAAAGAAAGGGACAAAAATTCTTATTACACAATGAGAAATGCATTAATACTAAACCTCATTCATCTCAATTTTGTACAAATATAATTTAAGACCTTTTACAACCATTGGTGAAATTACAATGTGCTGTGGGGAAGTTGCAAAAATTTTATGAGAGTAATAAAATTGTCATTGTAATACCATTATAGGGTGCCGGGACAATATGGATATTTGAATTACCTATTGTACTAACGCCAGGTTGAAAAAGCTACATGCAGGAATTACAGCATGTAATGGAGACAACTGTTGAAACAAACCAGAGCAATGAAATCCAGGTCCACTTTAGCTGGCCTAAGACAAATCCTCATTAGAAGCCAGGCCTCAGAATAGTCTTCCCACTTGTGTCAACAACAAAATTCAAACGGGTGGGCTGTTTTATATTTGTGTCAATGGTGGCACAAAGACCAATTAATTAGCAAAGGTGATGTGTAATAAAATAGGGTTGCATCCAACAAAACTGATGTCTTTAGCTTCTGTGACATATTTCCTCAGGTTAGCAGTCAAGGTAATCACGGTGGTCCTTCTTGTTCATAGCCAAAAATCTTCACAGGTAGCTCATGGTAAACCCATGAAATCTTACCTGGGATTAAAATGGTGTTAACTTTCTAGAGGTGAAAAGTCCTTTCACTGAAAAATAGTATTGCTGGTCTATATCCAGGGAAAGAACATTGCTTTCTGCCTGCCTGTCCAAGAGACAAACAAAAGGGAAAAGGTGAAGGGAAAACAAGAGAGGCAATTGCAGCCTTGTATGTTAGCAACATTTCACTGCCTGTATTCTAGAGAGTAATAAAAGAATTGAAATAGTTCAAGCTTTTGCCCTTGGCTGAGGGACTCGTAATTATACACTACAGACTCCACTCCCTTGGAACAACTGTCTTTGATTGCTATCTCTTCTTTTATTACAGCTGAAATGCAAAACTCCTGATGAAACCATTACATTTCCATGTGAAATTCACAGCTATAAGGGGAAACCTCTGCAAAGTTGCCAGACTCGTGAAGGGAGGGAGACAGAAACATATGGGCAAAGGTTGTAAAGTTCCCTTCCAAGTTTCAAAGGTCCAACCACTTGGGGCAGTCTGCTCTGGAGTTTGGGGTTTATTTTCTCTTCCTTTCAGTAAACATTTCAGAATGGGAGTAAGAAGGTTAATTTTATTTCCTGTTTATTAAGAGTTACCATATTGTGAACCCCTGCAGCTTGGCTGATTGCTCTCCTTAAAATCACTGTTTAGTCCTCACCTGGATTATGAGATCCGTGGCAAAATCTCACAGTAAACATTTCCAAACACCCAAAGACTCAGGGATACCTACTATGCTTTTAATACCCCTTAATGTTTGTGTCCTAACTTCAGATGACACCCTCCCACAGGTGAGAAAGACTTATCAACCTTGCTAGAACGCTCAAAGCAACAACTGGAGCTTGTTCTGTCTGCCTAACTCTTCCTTGGAGGAGGTGGGCAGGGATCGGAGATGCCAGCTGGTGTTTAGCTCTTCTTTCTAAGCAGGAATCCACCTTCAGACATCTGCTCTGAAATCCCCAGCAGGGTGCACAGCAAGTGAAATCCTGGAAACCAGGCCCATTTGGGGTCCTCCTTTAGTGGCTTCTGAAAATGCAAGTTGAGATAGTGCTGCTGCCTCTGCTGTGCCCAACCTGGAGGTGGCAGTGCCAGGACCACAGCTCATGAGGAAGGCCACTGCTTCACTGGCCACAGACAAAACACCTAAGGGGTCCCCCCCTTCCCATTCACACACACTTGACACTTCACTGAAAGCAACTTTAGAGAAGGCTTTTCTGTGCTCGGACAGCCTAAGCCTGCCCCCTCAGCTAGAGAAGCTGTTCAGCGGTCTGAGCTTCCCGTCATGCTCCTTCCCATGTTTCACACGTTGCCAAGAGGCAAGAAGGTATTTCCCTACACTACAACCTTTTATTTTCTGTTCTTTTTACTCTGGCTAATATGTCTTCTTGGTGACCACAGTATAATAAATTTCATAGAGCATGACCGGCATACTTAGTTCATATTATTCATTTGCAGTCATTTATTTTTTCCAGCTCCTCTTCCCCTCCTGGTCCCCTCTCCCCAGCGCTCACTCTGTGGAATGATAATAATACACTCGGAGTGCCGGCTGGCTGAGAAGGACTTAAAAACAACAAGTAAGAGGATCTTTCTGTGCTCACACCTGTTTTAAGATTTGTTATCCTTAAAAAGGAAAGCTGTAGGGATTCACTCTCTTTCTTCCGTGTAGACCCCAATGGAATATACCATTAAACCACAGGGAGGAGAGAAAGCCTTCAGTGCACTTAAATATACTTATGTCAAATCCATCTCATTCTTCCTGCCTTCTTTCCTCAATCTAGCCACCGTTCCCAAGGGCTGGAGAACATTACAACCCATTCACTTTATATGAATGGGCACAGACAGACTTTTTCACCATTCCGATATGTCTACATTTGCAGGCATATCCTGTAGGCCAACTGAAACAGCCTTAATTTCAATTTACTGTCTCCCTGAGGAACATGCCATTCTCCTGAAAGTGGAAAAAAAACCCTCAATAGCCATTCCCTACCCCCCCCCCTTCCCTCCACCTCATGTCAGGATCTGAACTGGAGGGAAAATTTCTCCCAAGATTAATGGACTGCAGTTCTGATGCTTATAACAGGGCACATGATCTTTATTAAACAAGTAATGAACAACTTTCACTAAAGCACTGCATTTGGAAGGTGCTCAGTGTTACTTTACACGACTCATCTAAATCCTTTTCCAAGTCCCTGTAGAATGGTGTTATATTAAGAAAAAGAACTCATTTCTCAGCGGTCATTTAACTCTACCTTGTTTTTCAGTGGTGCTATCAGTAATGACAAAACCAACACTAATAAAAAAGCAGCCAAGGTCCCCATTTACTGACTTCAGAGGCATAAAAGTGAGATGCTCCCACCTTTGAAGACAAGTATTAGAGGTTAGCTCTTAGGGCAACAAACCATAAACAAAACAGATAGCAAATAAAGATTCAATGAATAGTGGGAGTATGGAAAAACACCAGTACTGCTTGCCAGCCCTCTGTGGTCACAGCTTTGATTTAGAGCAAACCAGCATGCAGAAACCTGGATTTAGGAGCGGGATATGTGTTTCTATACAGAAACACCAATGGCTAACTGTCATTCAGGCTCTGCTGGTACCTACTACTGCAGGATTTTACTGGGCCTTTGGTAATTGTTTGGAAAAACTGCCAACATAGAAGTCAATGTGTAGTACTGCTGCAGTGCATAGCTCTACAAGGTTATAGTTAGCCATTTATCATGTAAGAGCCACAATACAAACCCAGTTATATCTCCCAGTGCTGCAAATACCATGACATTCCAACAGGCTTCTTCAGAAAGCATCAGCCACTAGAGCGTATGGCCAAACAGTGATTCATGTTATTACACTGAAACAGTTTTAGCTTTGATGATGTATTGCTGAATACTTAATGTTTTCTGCGCAGTCTCTTTTGGGAGGATCATAATTGATGGGCCTGCTCTAAGTTACCCAAGTGGCCTAATGCTGTCAATTTGTTCACAGAAGTACTGCTTTTAAGGCAGCTCTTTCTGGTGTGCGTGCATTTAAGATGCCCAGTTATCAGCAGGCATGGGTGGGCATAAAGGGGGAATCTTCTGGTTGAAAGAAGGCAAGGAGATTTGGGCTGTGTCAGAACTGTCATCTCAGCTTCCCACAGACCAGCAAATCACAATGACAATAGCCACCTACCTCTGTTTTGGAGGCTAAAGATGTCCTTTTTTCTGTTGTAGGCAAACTTTTTATTTATTTTAGCTACATTACAGTTAAAAATAGCAGCAAACCAAGAAGTGGTTAGAGTGAATGCACAAAAGAATCGGCCTCAGTGGAGAAATGAGTTTTGTTTCCACCAGTTACAAACAGTTTCTGCTTAGTAAATTGGATGTCTTTTCAAGATTGCAAATGACTCCAGAAAAAAACTAAGTCCCAAGTGCAACCTGAAGGGCAGAGTTAATTCTGCTGTAAGTGGCCATGACTAAAGCAAGGAAGACAACAGTCTCACACAGCATTTTCTCGCTTGAAAATGCCCATCTTTAGATCTGTGGATTGTCCCATTACCATGAAATGGTAACAGTAAATCCTTCCAGGGAGTATCCAGGGAAATTCTCAGACATACCCATATTCAGGTTATGGCACAAGGCTGTCTCTTAACCAAATTAATACATACTTTACAGCAAGCCATGAAAAGTCTTTGGAACCATTACTCTAAAGGTTTGTTCTGGTCATTGCTTCTGCATTAGCATTACACCATAGTTCCCTTGCAATCATGGATGCTTGCATAAAGGAAACATTATGCTGAGACTAATGCTTTTCATGCTTAGGAAATCTTTTTCTTATTAGTAGCAGGCAAGGAGGAGAATATCCCTCTCCTGTTTTCCGCTGACTGTACAAGTGTCCTAAATTGTGGAGTTTTTAAGGGAAATAGACTTAAAGAAAGGCTAAAGTCTGACCTGCAGTTTGCCAGAGACAACTTTCAATGCTCTTTTTGCTCAGTTTGGGTTTGTTGAGGGGCGGAAGCATTGCGGGCTGCACCTGAGAAGTGCACAAGGAATGTCACAGTATCTCAGAGCTATATTTGGTGACTGAGCTCAGAGTTGCCCTTTGCAGCCTTCTGCTGCTGGAGCAAGGTGGTGTTGGACTCCTGTAGAGGTGTGTACTGAGCTTATGAGTATATATATATTTAACCCGTGCAACCACACTTCCCAATGCTGGGTAAAGTATTTGTGATTATTAACTGACAAAGATTTTACACTAATCAGCTTATTCTTGACTGAGAGAAGCCTATTTTTCAAACACCAAGGGCAAAACCTGTTAAACCTCAATTAGGATGCAGCAGGGAAGGTGCAGATGACCTGGAGTAATTACAGGGCAGGGGCTGACAGGCGAGTGCCTGTACTTTCAGACAGAGCAGGTGATTTTGAAACCAAACCTCCAGCTGGGCAGTACATTTGATCCATGGAAGCTGCCCAGGATGGCCTTTTCCCACTGATAGCCCTCTGCAGTTTGCTGCACATGAACATGACATGGAGCTGTTGGAGCAAGTCCAGAGGAGGCCACGATGATGATCAGGGGCTGGAGCATCTCTCATATGAAGACAGGTTGAGAAAATTGGGACTACTCAGCCTGGAGAAGAGAAGGCTGTGTAGGGACCTCATAGCAGCCTTCCAGTATCTGAAGGGAGTCTATGAGGACACTGCAGAGGGACTCTTCATCAGGGACTGTAGCAATAGAGCAAGGTGTAATGGGTTCAAACTGAGACAGCAGAGATTTAGGTTAGATATAAGGAAGAAATTCTTTACTGTGAGAGTGGTGAGGCACTGGAACAGGTTACCCAAGGATGCTGGCAGTGTTCAAGACCCAGTTGGACAGAGCCTTTGGCAACCTGATCAGGTGGAAGGCATTCCTGCCCATGGTAGAGGGCTGGCATTAGATGATCTGTAAGGTTGTTTCCAACCCAAACCAATCTATAATTCATGAAGCAAATATGTATCCCTTGAAAAAGCAAGCAAGCTCTTGTGCGTTACACTGCTGCTCATGACATGGTAAAGGACCAGGACTAATGTACACTGTGACACCCTAACCTAATGCTTTCAAGTGGCTCTGTTGCGAGCCTGGATGGCCATTTTCCTTATTATCCCATTTCACTTTCAGAAAAGTGAAACCTGCGGTAAGGGAAGAACTTGCTCAAGTTCACTGGCAAGGCACAGGTTATAGAATATGTCTTGTATACTGCCTGGTCTCTACAGCCAATGCAAACATATTCATGTACATTTAAAGAGAAAGTATCCTGTGAGCAGAGCTGGAACTACAGACTTTTCTTAAACATACACTCAAAGAAGAAATCATTTTCAGAGAGGAAACCATGCACCTGGAAAACGTACTCAGTTTTATTGTATATTAATGTCTTGTAAAAACAAAACAAAGCCTGGAACTTGATAATTTGCCTAAAAATAAAGACCATTTTATTTCTGGCATTATACCAGAATTAAATTATTCAGCACGTTTGATGCTTCTGAGCAGAAGTGTTTTGAATCTGATGTACAGACACTAAATCAGGTTAAGGCAACGTGGTGCAGTGGATGGAAAGGAGGAGGAAACAGGGGGTAAAGGTGAGCATGCAAAGAACATCACCGACGCTGGCTCCTGAATGAAAGCTGAAAGACCCAGGTATTGGAGGGTAGATGGAAAATATGGGAATTCAGTTCCATCTGTGGATAACTGTTTCTTTTCATGGCTCTCACCGCCTGACCTCTTTTTCCCATCAGTTCCTCAGTGACGGGATGAAGGTGAATTGCTCTGGATGGGTGAGTCTCAACAGAACAAACACAGCTGCTGGCGGAGAGAGCTGCTTGGAGACACAACATGGAGAAAGTAGGAGGCTTTTCTATGCCAGCCCTGAAAAAGGTACTTCTCCTTTTCTCTCTCCAAGGCTTTGTTACTGTCCCACTGCAGTCAATGATTATTTCCTTCTTTAGGAGGATTGAGCTTCTGGAGGGTAATGGCTCCTGACCTGGTTTCTTCTCCTGTTATATTAGGCACTAAGCCTGAACAGCTTCTCTTCTGCAGGCTTAAATGTAGCTGACTTGTATTCCCTTCAGAACAATCTTCCCAGCCCTTATATTTCTCCCTCATCAGATGGTTCAGACAAAGAAACTTGAGTTATGCTCAGCATTGCTGAGGTGAAAGGAGTCTGCTCTACCAAAAAAGTGGGTTAGAAGCAGGGGCACAAACTCAGTCTGTCATGGAGATAGAAAGATGGAAGACACTTCTAGGAAACTGAGGCTGCATTGCTTTGCCTTTTATAAGAATAAGGATGGGCTTCTGCTGTGCATGTAGAGTGTTCTTAGCCTTTTTCTGAGTCTCCCATGTTTGCTCCAGCAGTTGAGTTATATGCATATTTTGCTATGCACATAATGCATAGCTTGGCAAGCAAAAGATAGGAAGGGTAAATGATGGTATGTTTACCTTAGCTCATGGGGATGTCTTAGTGGTTTAACCTTCAAATGTGGTGTGCCTAACTTTTCTCTAACCACAGGTCCAAGTCCCAGCTGGGCTGACTCAGCCTTTATCTTTCTCAAGATAAATTCAGTCCCATTCACTTCACAGCGGGTGGGTGTTGCAGACGAAGTTTTAAAAACGAGAGTTTTGTCTGGTCTGGGTGGACCCTAATGATCCCTTAGCACTTTTCATGAGGAAAACATTGGTTATGGGCCAGAATTCCCATTCTTTGCTGCAGTAGTGTGCTGGGAGTGCAAAGGAAAGGCTCTATGATGCTGAAAGCGCACACACTAATGCAGTAGTGTTGAAGCAAACATGGTAGTGTTGTAAGTCAAACCTTCTGAACCCCTTGATCATACTGGGTATGCCCTAAAAGAGCTAGGATTTGAGGTCTCTGACTGCCTAGACAGCCTTGTACAGCCCACTGAAGCAGCATTGGGTAACAAGTGCTTTTCCCTGTCTAGCAGATTTAATCCTACTGTGGAGCACGGAACAAAAATATTCAAACATTTGCATACAAAGCAGAAGACAAAGAGTAGAAGATCTGTTAAGTAAGGCATAGTGATGGGAGAGGGTGACATGTCAGAGCTCACTCTGAGCATATAGGAAATAAGGATGTCTCTTGTTCTGTAAGTGTCTGCAGGTATAAAGATGTCCCTAAGAAACCTTTCCAAATACACCTCTATCAAGATCGGTGTATTTCTGCAAAATAATTCTTTAGGAAAATCACCATTTAAAAAAAAACCAAACCAACCCCAAGACCTCGATTAGATCCATTCTGACAGCATAGGAACAGAAATGCTGCAATTAACACAACGTCAGGTTCTTTTCATCAGCTCCAAAGATAGCAGCCCTTACCCATATGCCATAGGCTAGGGCAACCAAGTTAAAGTAAAATAACTCTATACAGTTTTGTCAGAACTCAAACCCTTTCTGAAACCAGTTAAAAAGAAAACAGGTTTTCAGCTGCATTTTTCCCTCAGTATATCCTTCAAGGCTTGAAGGTCTCTGTTCTTCCAGGGCTAGAGGCACCACGATAGTCCAGGAGAGACTAATGGCTTTGTATTTCTGGCCGAAGAGGAAAGAAATGAAAGATCATGAAAGATGACCAGTTTGCCTGAGATCTCTATCTGTTTTGCAGGCACAGGTGGTTTGGTTTAGCATCTGAAAGGTTGGATCCTGAAGCAAACCAAAAGCAACTTCCAACCTCTAGAGAGGAGCCTATAATTAGTACAAAGAATGGACAGTGCTGGCAGGTCATATGGGCCTTGTGGAGTTATATTTCCAGAAGGAGGCATCTGTTAGCATAGTCAGCACACTTTTGATAAGGCAAGCACATTTCAAGCATTTAGGCTTAAACAAACACACTGATTGATGTGCTGTAGGTGGAACATAACTTTGCCATGTACTGAATCCTTTAAAGTGTTTTCTATTCTAGCAGGCAGATCTGTGCAAAATGTTGTAAAATGAAATGCCATGAAAATGTTGGAGATGATTTGGATGCATTGTCATAAAAGCTTAAAATCAACAGGATTGTCTAGTCAACGTCAGGGAATTTTCTCCTTGGCTTCGATATGGCCTATTATGGGGGTGACTCAAATAAGATTTCTTTCAGCATTCCCTGGTATGGTAAGGGGGTTGAAAAGTACTGCATGTGAAGTGAGTTGAGAGTGTGCACAAAAGCACTGCAGAAGTGCTAACTAGTATTATCAGCTGTGAATAGATATCCTTATTATCAGCAGACACTCTTCAACAGTCCTACTCTTGTGTGCATCAGCAGCCAACAGTGATCTCACTTTATACAGCAGCAGCCAAAGCAACGGGTCGGGTTGCTTAATATTAAAATGCATTAGGGTTTAGCAAGCAACTGTGTGACATTTTTATTTTAGGAGGGACAAGGATCAGTACACAGTTAGGTAAACACATAAACATGTAGTATTACTAGGTTCTGCTGTCCAAGTCTGTTTTATACTCTGAAGAGCTTAGCAATGTAACTGTTTTAATTTAGAAAATGCTCATTCAGATAAAAAGTGAGAATGAAACCAATAAACTTATTCTTACTTTAACTTCAGGGTCCAACTGAACCATTCACATTCTCACCTGCGCTGCAGGAGCTGGCAGAAGTCTGGTATAACTTTACAATGGCTATATTTATCTCAACCATATCTGGCTTAACAATTCTAGGACTGACATATTCCAGACACAACTGTAAGTATATGTATGCATACATAAGAAAGCATGAGACTTGGAAACCTTGACTTAAATCAAGGGAATAGAGTGAAGAGGAGCTGCTGGCAGCAGTGTGTACCTTGGCTCAGCAATGAGAATCCCCTTTTGTGTCGGGCAGACTACACAACAGTAAGAGCTGGCAGAGTACCTCTAGCTCAGGCAACCTGTGCTCCTTAACAAAAAGGCCTCCTGACGTTATGATGTTCTTGGAAACCCTGTGTGCAGAATAACATCAGTCCTCATTCCTCGGAGTCCTCATTTCAGGAAAAGCCAAAGGCACCAGAAAAAGAGAGCCTAAAATTTGTTAGCAGCTCTGTAGAGAGGAGATGAATAAAACCCGTGAAATGAACCCCCCTCAAGCTTTGGGATATTTGAAATTCAAAGTTGAATGTTGTCCTACGCAATACAGCAATGTCTTGGATCATAAAAAGGAACCTCACTTTGAGTGTTTTCCCTGTACCCTTAGTCAGCTGGCTCTTGAAGTCAACAAGTAGATTAAACCTTAATTGAGGAGGAACTTTTGAGGGGTCACACTCATCCAAAAAGGAGCTGAGCAGTGAGCACAGCACTTCTTTGGTGGTATCTCTCTTAAATGCATGTGACTTGAGCCGTGAACACTGGTTCTCCTGTAGCAACCGCCAGAGAATGTTCTAACTCCCTTTTAAAATTTGCATTATAGGAAATATAATGTTACTTCCCCTTCAGTTTTGTCACCCAGAAAAGCCAGGCTTGAAAAAAAAAAAAGACTAACCAGGTATAAGAAGAAAATGCAAGTGGAAAGGCTGCACTTGGGCTTTGAGAAAGTGAACAAAACCAAGTACATTCAGGAGCCTTCAAGACATAAACTGATATAATGAGAGATGTTTTCCTGGAAATAAGTCTCTACCTACCAGTGGTGGTTCCCAAGCTGACAGAAGGCTTCTGAAATGGACACAGCTCCCTTAGAACAGTCCTATAATTTGCAATGCACCTTTTGCCTTCACCCTACAGTACAAGAGGCTGGAGCCTTGTTCTCATTTACTCTGGCAGGATCTTCAATTGGTACAAAAAAGAAAAGCCAACAGAGCTGTGTTGCTATACAGCAGAGAAGGCTCTGATCTATTAACAACAGTAAAGATAAGGTGAAAATCCAGTCTAAATGGATGTGATGCAACGATCAAAAAAGGCAGATCTTCAGTTTGCCTTAACCACCATACCTCTACTGCCTCAATGTTTGAAGTCATTTTCCAGTGTGCTTCCAATGCACAATATCCAACTATCTAAAGCCCTTTTGGAAAATCACTGCTTCTCAGTGAGGTGAGGTTTCTGTCCTGCTGAGGGGTAAGCAACCTGAGGCATTAACTGGTGGGGCAGGAGATTTGGAATTGCTTTGGTGGTCAGTGGCAGACTTCTGTAGAAAGCCAGACAAGCTGGCTGGATTACTAACTTTTGTCCTTTTAATACTGGGTAATTTTAATAAAAAGGAAAAACAGCAGCAACTTGGCTTAAATGAGGAATTATTGATTTGGTCCCAGAGCATATTTAAATATTTTATTGCACAGATGGAGCCCCTACAACTTTCTTTCCCTTCATCTCATAAAGGCCCTGTTTTACAAGGATACTTGCTGCCCCTGGGGAGGGCTGGATCCTGTTTCCTCTCCATTTATGTGCATTTCTTGCAGGAAGGGTTAGGCTCAGGTAAGGAGAATCGATTACTCGAGGGCAGGACAGAGCAGCTTTCCCTTATGCAGGGGCTGAGACTGTTGCCTTTGCTGTTCTCCTACCTACCACCCTCGGGGCATGGCTGTCCGAGGGATGTTTGTGTGGCTGCAGCTCTCCTTCCTGCCTCTATGATGCCATCTGTATCCCAGGGGAACCCGTTGCCACCTTCCAGAGGGGTCTTGTTTAAAAATAGACTTGTTAAAAGCTCTTCACTCAAGACGCATCCCTCTTGGGCATTCTAGCTCAGTGTAGCTGCGTTTCTGTCCCACCTAAAGGAAGGGCAGGAGATTGCAGGGGAAATTACCCTTTTATTTATACTAAGGTTTTCCTAGTAGTAATTACTCAGCCTTTTGGAACCTGAGAGGTCTAGTAATACGCAGAGTGCAAAAAGACCCTCCTTTCATCAACGAGAATTTTTAATGTTTTCCATGAAAACAGATCACAGCCTGAAATGGATGGGCTTCACGGACAGAGCAAGACAAATGGGGAGCAATAAGCTATGGTTGGCTTGCATAAGAGACTGAATTTGGAAAGCTCTCCCCCTAGCTTTTAGATAAGAGGTTTCCTCTCAGAGGCAGTTACAAATGCCAACCAGTCAAATTGCAGCTTTCTGCCGAGCAGCACATCACCTACAATGACAAGCAGCAAACAGAAACTCTTCCAGCAGTCATCACTGCTAAACATAGTGTGTATCTCATGCCTGACATGGAGTGAGAAGTCTGGACAGAAGTCATTTAAATAATAAAAACCAAAAAAAAAAAGCAGGACCATTTAAAGGGTTTCAAAAACCCACAGACCAACAAAACTGGTTTATGACCTACCTGATTTGTAAAAACTGAATTTCTGCAGCTCTGCAGCCCCATAACAGATGTTCAGAAAGTACTGACAAGTGACTTGCTAAGAGCACAATCCAGCAGGAACAGAAAGACAACCCATATTTAAGAAACCTCACCAAAAAAAGGCCATCTCAGCAGCCACCAGCAAATTCTGTTTGATGAGGCTACAAATTATTAGCCTATGTTCTGCATTCCAGAGAGTAAGGATAGCTTTTCCTTGCTCTCTAATTCTTCCCTCCTTTTTTGGAAAGTAAAGAAGGATGTGTATTGAAGAAGAGGAGTGCCTTTCTTCTGTGTTACTTCGTTGCATATTTCTTGCATAGGATCTTGATCTCATGATTACGTATATTTCAGGCTAGCTTAATCCATTCTGGGTTTCCTTGCACATTATGGCCCCTCTATACAGCCTGAGACTGCCCTACTTAAGAAGCAATGGGTTAAATAACAAGAGTATGCTTGAGCTTTCTGTGCACAGGAGAAAGACTAGATGTTTTCCAAAAGTTTCTCACAACATTATTTTTTGTACCACAGTGTTTGTCAGAAAGTCCTTGCTAATAAACAGTTTTGGTGTCTCTGCCATTCAAAATGACTAACCATGGGTGGAACAAAGGATAGAGTATTAGATGTGTAAGTGTGCAGTGCTGTGAGGCATGGGGGAGGAACAAGTGGCCAAAGTGATGGAAAACAAGCAAGCCCATTTAACTTATGTTTAAATTTGATTTCATTAGAAAGTCACTTTTTGATTGAATTCCTCCCAGCCTTGAGAACAGGACAGATATACCCAGGCTAACTTAATTTTAGCTCCCAAATTATGCCTCCATTTTCACACCAATGATGGTTGAGATCTGGCCATCAGGTCCATAAGCTCCCAGCAAAGCTCTGCTTTGCACAAGGACAGGATCTCTGGTGACAGGGAATACTCACATGAGCTGAATATAACTGGGGCTTAGTTAGGGACAGAAGAATTAGTTTGAGACCAGCATGAACCAGTGTGAACCTTCACGCATCCCTGACACTGACGGCATTAGACACAGCCAGGCTAAATTCAGTGTTTCTGAAGAAAAGCAGTACTGGAGTGGTGCCTTGCAGAGGGAGGGATCTGTGCAGTATGCTGGAATCAGGAACGTCACGAAACAAAACTGTTTCCCACTCAGATAAGAAAAAAGGGGTTGGAAATGCCTGGACATTCCCAACAGGCTTTACTCAGAAGTATATCAGTTTGGTTTGGAGTAACAGTTATATCACTGAAAAATTACTTTCTCCCCCTCGATAATTTATAGCATATCCAGGAATGACCTGTTGTCATGATCTCTGCCTTGAAAGCAAAACAAAAGCAAACAACATAGTTGTGCATGGATTTATGCTGAGTTCCAGCCCTTAACTAAGCTGTTGGGGGCTGCTGCGTAACCAGTCTGCCCTCAGGGATGATGGCATCAATCCAGAGCAAGCCCACTGAAAAGTGCAGGTCCAAATGAGACTGAGAGAGTCTATTTCTTTAGCTAGGAGAAGACTCCCAACGTCAAAATCCATTGGAACTCAGAGCACCTTGCTCATGGAGAGTGACGGACAATTTGGACTCAGCTGGGCTGAATCTGGCACAGTTATTTGTCCACAATACTAATATTTTGCCTTCAGAAAAGTTGAAAGCCATCTATACAAGTCTGTTTTCTGGTCCCATATTGCTTGTACAACACAGAGCAATGCATCAGAGCAAAGCCACCTTAACAAAGAGCTAGTTATGGAGAGGAAGAGCTTTACACAGCCTCCAAGTCACCAGTATGAGGAAGATAAACATCAAAGACAACCCCCAGTATAGCCCAAGAGCACTGGATGAATTCAACCCTCTGACGGCTCTGCATGCTTCAGATGGCAGCACAGAGGTAAGCAGAGGCACTGGTTAAGTACAAGACATTATCGGTTTGAGAGATCTACCCTTCAGACAGCTTGCACTCACCTGTGTGGTGTCTATGTGCATCCTATATTAAGTTCAAAGGCTTTTTTTGGGGAAAACCATTAGCCCTACATTTCTGAGACTGGGGTAGGATAGGCTGCATCCTAAACACTGAATCTGTGTCTAACCTCATCATATCAGCAAGAGTTAATACTGCATTCCCCAGTGCCAGGGCAGTGATTGACAGTACTCAGACTGTCTCACTGGGGCACCTGCAGATAACCACCTGAGATAGATCAGCACAGGAAACTGTTTCCACACAGCGTGAATGTGCAGGTGGTGAGCAGTGGAAGGAGCATGATTGTTATCCCTTTTCTAGCTAACTGTTCTGGGCCCCCTGCATGACGTCTGCATAGCTGAAATGTCATCACTCAGCCAGATGTTGAAGTCACATCTATCTAAATCCGGTTGGATATATGGAACGTACTGTCTATTTTGAAGGGCATAAATCAAGGGGCATTTCTGTGATTAAGAGATTATTACTAAATCGTGCAGCTTCTATTAATAGGTCTCTATTAATGCTGCAGGTGTGAGTAGTAACTGCTCTTTGAAGCATTACTTAATCACCCCCTTTGCAAATCCCTGTAATCTAGCTCTCATAAAAATACATGGATTATTGATTGAGAGGACCACTGGGATCCCTAAAATGAGGCTCGGCTCAGATGCCTGCGCAGTGCAGGAGACGCACTACAGATCGCTCTCTGGAATGTCTGCCAGGTGTTTGCAGTTTCATGCATAGTGTGTCTTGGATATAATAAAAGAGGTGGGGGTGGAGGGGAGGTCATTCCCATCCAGGAAGACCAGGCTGAAGGAGAGGAAGGAGGAGAATGAGGACCATTAGTAATAGCTGAAGAGAGGTTGAAGGTGCAAGGGTTATAGGGTGGGCTACTTCTCCCTCTCTGGGAAACTTGGAAGAGTGAAAACAGAGAGCAAGCAGATCAAATGTATGTTAAGTTATCTGCAAAACTAATGTGTAGTATGCAGTCAGGTCTTCAGCATGCTTGTAAAGCACACAAGCAATTGGGACAAGCCTTTAGAAATGTGATGGGTACAAAGGTAGATAGGAAGGTAAATTAATCTTTAAGGAACACATGAAAATCCTTAAATAGAAGATGATTCTCCACAGCCCAGTGTTAATATTTAGGATTACATCTGCAAAGCTTAATGCTGATGAGAATTGAGAAGATGAAGCTAAACCACAACCATTCTCTCTGCTTAGGAGAGCTTCACAGTTGAGCTCCACTTGGTTAAGGTCTGTAAAAGGATTTCAGGGTGACTTAAGCGGGGCTTGGACAGAATGATGCTGCTTAAGTGTGTGGTAAAGGCATGTTGTGTGGTCATCTGAGGTACTTCAGGTGCCCAGAGTAAAGCAATGTTATCTGCAGAATGAGAAAGCCAGTAAGAAATGGACCCCGCAGAGCCCCATGCCCACAAGACCACCCTTCTTCCTGAGCTGTTCATGTAGCACTGGCTGGGGGACCCCTCCACCATAACCACTGAGCAGCCTTGCAGAGACCCTTGAAATCAAATCACCCTCTTCAAAAAGTACCGGGAGGTGAAGAAAATTTCTTAAGAAGAACGGACAGTAAGAAAAATGAATCCCTCCCTTGAAAAAGCACCATTTTCCGGGGTGCCACCATCTGTTCTGTGTTATGGGGAATAACCTTGATGTTATTACATTACAGGCTTATTAATATACACTAGTGTGTTAAATCTCAACCAAACGTAACAGGCGCAAGAGAGACAGGTAATATCACCAATGGCTGGAACAACAAACACGGTTCAGTAAAGCGCTTCTATGAGGGTGCAGGACTTCTTAAGGTGCTTAAAGCAAGCAAATTCCCAGCAGCTCTGCTGAATGGGCTCATTTTCATCAGCTACAGCTCCAAAGTAAAGTTCTCCCACTCTAATTCTCCAGCCTTTCACAGGAAAGGAGTATTAGGGCTTGAAACCTTGTGCATTGCTGAACTGCAGCTGGTTCAGCAGACTGGTGCCCTACTGGCAGCGTAAGGCACTTTGTGGCTTTTGTCTTTCAAGAGGACTAGTCTGAATAAATAAATACTCTCCACAAGGCAAGGAGCATTGCTGCTATGCTCAGCACCTGTATCAGGTATCTATACCTGAAGGGGAATGGAAAAGACATGAAAGTGCTTTCATGCTGTGCCTTAATATAATTCTTAGGAGAGTTCAACTTTACATTATATTACAGTGCACTGGAAAGCTAAATGACCAAAAGAAAAAATGTACCAGAGCATGTAACTGTTGCTCTAATGTTTCTGCTTCTCCTTTTCAGTCCTGATATGGGATTTTTTTCCTCCCATTCCATTCCCACTTTTGCCTTGAACCTTGGAAGATGAACAGCTAGGCTTTCTCATCTGACTTTCTCAAGTCATCTTGGAGCACTTGGAGGTTTTTTCCCTCACATCCTAATTAAGGGTATATCAGTGTCCCTTTGGGACTGAAGCAGTTAACGAACACCATCCGGCAGGTCACTTATGAACTATTTGCCCTGAGATTGAGGGCAAACTCTGGTGAATTCCCAAGGAAAGAATCAAATGAACCTGTTAATGAGCAGAGCATTAGGAGGAAGAAAAAAAATAAGACAGGATCTGAAGTCTTAAGGAAATGTAGGAAATAAAGGTTTGTTTATCTAATGGTTTTACTGGTGTCAATGCCCAGGACTCCCCCTCCATCTTAAAGCAGCTGCAAACAAAAGATTCAGTTGCAGATAAGCTTTGGGACTTGGGCTTTTCATGAAACAGTTGTAAACATTCCTCAAAGATGGAGAGGAAGATGAAGCACGTTCACTTTGAATAAAACCTGGCAGCAAGGTTTTCTTACATTATCATCATTATCTTGAGCATCAAGGTGAGTTTTACTTCTCACCTTTGCTGTTTAAACCCCCTATATACTACATCAGCTTAACTGTTCCTGGAAAATTTAGTTTAGGGTGTTTACTGCAAGTGTCAAAATCCACCATCATAACCTGAAGAGAAGGTGTTGAGACATGGCCAAGCTGTAAGAAATCTCACAGGAGCCCTGGTTTGATGAAATTTTCATAGATGAACCATAGAAAATCACCAGTATCAGTTCGCCTGTCCATGAAATGACTGAAGGAGCAGAAAACACCACCTTCCCCCCAAAAATTCACTTGCTGTCTAAAAGCAACCAGACTGGGGTTTGTGCCTATGTCTGTGAGCAAACTTAGCTTTCACTCTAAGCCAGCTTAGGATGGGGTTGGTTTCTTAAACTTACAATTCCTTATATTTTCCTTATTTGTATTAAGGTCTGACATATGGCCCAACTAAAACCTGTATTGCAATACCACAAAATGGGTCCAAACCTCGAAAATGTTTGACCTGAATACAGCTGCAGGATTCTTTCAAATGAGAATGAAAATACAGCTGCTTAAATTGTAATCAGTTACCTTCAAAAAAACATGATGTTTTAGTTAAAATATGAGAAACTATTAAAAACCCCAAAACTTATCAGAGCTTGTACTGCAGGTAAAGGAAAGCATCCTACATTGTTGTCTGCAGAAAACATGTGACAGGACCTCTCCGTCTCTTTGTTAGAACTAGACCAAAAGCACCATGTACTGGGTTTTTCAGCCTGAAGCAGCAATGCAGATGGGAAGACTTCAGAAGTTTTGCAGTGAGGCAGAAAGATACAAATGAGATTTTTTACTTCATCTAAGTTCTTCTGACACAGAACCAGGGAAACTTTCTTTGATCCCTCATAATTATCACACAACATTGGTGTTAGAAAACACATCTTGACTTTTACAAAGCTATAGCATGACCCATAAAACCCCTAGTTTGTTATTTTTGCCAAAACCAGAAGGTCCCCAGAGAAAAGGTATCAAACAAAGGCAGAAAGGTTCCTGGAATAGCTCTCTATGATTCGAAAAAAGTGAGTATCTAAACTGTGCAATTGGCATTTCTGCTAATGCTGGATTGATAGCCTCTTAGAGCCAGAGCATCCCTCAAGTTTTCAGTTTAGCTCTTATCTTTTCCCTCAGGTTCTTGTGTCCTTTGAAATGTACTGTCCATACACTCCTCCTCAGAACAGTTCTTTGTATCACTTGTGGTGTCCATCAGCAGAGGGCTGACAAGCACTGGAGTCTCACCACTCATTCCTGCCAACCTAGGGGAGTATTGGTGAAAAAGAGGGAAATATAAAAGAGGAAGGCCCCATAATTACTGTTTTCTGCTAGGCAGCAAGGAATGGGTGCACTCCATAAGGATCAGGCAGAGAACTGCAAACTTTGCAAACTTGCATCTGCCATAAGCCACACATAGACAAGAAGTGTCTTGGGAAGTAAAGGAGAAAGATGGCTAGCTTCTGCCTCTGGGGGTTTGTGCTGTACCATGAGAAATGGAATTAATAGAAGTTGGGGGCTATCTCTGCATGATAACCCAAGCTATGAATCCATGTGAGACTGTGGTTGAGCAGCTCCTTGTGCATGCTCCAACCGCAGCAACCTACACAAACCCCAGGCAGCTTCACTAGCTATCAGGGCCATTTCACAGGCAACATCTTTACAAGCTGGTATTTGACCCATTTCTTTCCCTGCCCACTGACATCAATAGGATATTTTCCACTTGCTTCTCTGAAGCCAAGGCTTTTTTTGTTTTGAAGCAGAGAAGAGATACTTTGGTGTGGGGCACTTTAACAAGAACACTAAATATGCTGATGGATGAGGACAGCTAGCCAGCAACCAAGAGAAGGGAAACTTTGATGAAATGCAGGAAAATAGTAACTTAATAAGCACAGTAATAGGTTCCTAATGTCCACTGGCTCCCTCTTTTCAAGGTCTTACCTAAAATATAGGCAATACAGCACTGATGTCCATGTATTGACTTTGGAAGAGATGAGTGATCCTCACTGGAGTCTCCAACTCTGTAGCCAGGGGATCTAAAATATCTAGATATTTTTGGCTCCTTACCACCCTGACTAACTTATGCCTCCAGTTTTTCAGTCAGAATACCATGCTCAGCTCAAACATAAGACAACTGTCCCTCCAGAGAAGTCAGTAGAGGTTTCTAGCCATTAATCCCAACTGAATTGCTCCATCCCTTCTTACAACACTTGCAGGACTATGTGAGTTGCAACACCAAAGTAGGAAAATTAGCCAGCTGGCCTCAGCCAAGGCTACTCTGGCTCCTTCATCTCAGTCACCAGACCCAGCAGAACTGGTTTCTACCACAGACATAGTATCTACGGTGCATAAGTTGCCCCTACAATTTGATATGCTACAGTGGAGGTTCAAGAGGATTTTCACTTCCTCCTGTTGTCCTCTTCTATATCTTTATTTCACCAACAGCTCAAGACATCAAGGAAACTTTCAAAGCAACTTTCTCTATTTCACAATATCTCAGTAAATCAAACATGTAGACAGAAAATCTAATAAAAAAATACTATAAGGAGTTTCAATCAGAAGAGTATATTGAAATGTAGATAGTAAAACTGCTGTAACTAACTGCAGATGCTAAAGAAACTATAAACCCACAGTCAGTATGGTTTGCCACGTCGCTGTGTTAGAGCAGAGACTGACCATAGTTTTACTATTAGACTTAATAAACTGGCATTTTTTATTATTATATAATGCACCAAACTGCTTTAGTTTTACTATAGTAAATACAATTCAACCATAGCTTAAAGAGAGTTGCTGCTTTCCTTTGTTTTTTTAATGCACACATTGAAGCTGGAAGAAGTGGTTTAGTAACACTTCTTCTATGCCCTTTACTTTCGCATCATACACCTGTGTCTGAATGTGTGATCCCTGTATTCATTTTGCTTGTGCTTTCCTTAGAATCAGAAACCATCTTCAGTGATATCTGCAGCACATTTGAGACAAACAGCAATGTTTGGGTTCCAATTTCAGACAGATATGGAGGTTTCTGCTTTTGAAATACAAAATATTCTGTACAATCTTCATCCTGAAGTTTCTATATGAGAGCTTGTTGGGTAGTGGTCATTTGGCCTAAGTGGAAATTGCCATGCTAAAGGACAGAAGAATGGGCTGTAAGGAAAAGGATGCCTATTCTTCCTTATGGTGTTACATTTATACTCTCATATTAGCTCTTTCCCTCTGCACTCACTTCCTTTCCCCTTACATACCCACCCAGAGAGCGGCAGTGTGATGCTCTCCAGGAACTGCATGCTGGTGCCAAACCGAGAGACATAGAAACCACAGAAGCAGAAAAGTATGTAGATCTTGCTTTTCTTCCTCCAGAGGCTGAGATGACACAGCTCCAGCACGGATGGGGAGAAAGAAAGTTACCAAAAAATAATAAATCCACATTATTCACTAAACTAATGGTAAATGACAGTGATTTTCTCCATGTGTCATTGTTAATTGTATTCTTACTGCTTTACATGTTTACATCCCAGTAGTCAGCCCCTGCAGCCAAGGGATATTATGGCAAAACCCAGGCCTGGGATACTCATTCAGGCTGGTGTATTCAGACAAGCATTTAAAGGATTCACTTTTATTGTACACGTGTACTAAAGTTAGAGGCTTTAGTATTGTGCAAATGTGTTGGGCCTCTCTGTTCTCCAGAAGCAATTCACAGTGGCTGCTTGTGGTTCAGGAGCGCTATGAGCACAACATGCCCCTAGTCACAAGTGCCCTGGTCCATACCCTCCATCACATGGGAGATGGCCTGCTTGAGTTTCTTGCTCACAAAACACAGTTAGCAAGGAAATCCTGGCACAAACAGCCAGAAACCCAAGCACGCCTTTAATTCAGACCTTGTGCACTCTTCCAAAGGCATTTGGAGACAAGCTGAGGGTTGACTTGCTTCTTTTCCTCATCACATTTCTCTGAAGGTCTCACTGCCAAATTTTCTCACTGGCCAAAAACCTGAAGGCATCAAATTCCTCCTTTCTCTGGTTACCTTTGCTGGGAGTTCATTTTAAAGAGAAAAATTGTATACTTGGTAAGTGTGATTTATTGTGAGTGGAAGGATGGACAGAGGAGATTAACTTTGGTTTGAACAAAGACAATTGATTTGAGCCATTGTCAGTGCCATTGTGGCAAAGCTCTAGCCCAAACCAGATCTCTGCCACTGAAACCAGGTGCAGCCACTGACCAAATGGAAGCAAAGAATCCAAAACATCTCTGAGTTTTGGATAGAGGTAAATTCAAATACAAATATCAAGCTCCTGTAATTAAGGAAGCAACTGCAACAACCATTCCTCTCAATCTTTTCAGATGAAATCCTTGGGGGGAAATCAATAGTTCGACCAAAATCTATGAATTTAACTTTGCATCTTATGTCAGCTGTGAGACCTGGACTTTAAATCTTCTTTAACATCAGCAAATGAATCCTGAGGCTTTGGGTGTCACATCACCAAGCCAGGCTCACTACTGAGAAGCACAACACCAGCAGCATCAGAAGCAAACCAGGCACTAAACATTTAGCCATATTCACTTGATCATCACCAGTGTTGCTTCCTTCCTCAGTCATCTTTCCCTTCCAGCCCAGGAAAAACTGGCATCTATTTTAGGTGTCCTGTCATTATCGCTGAGATGCAATCTCTGCTAAACAAACTATTTCCAATGCATCGCCAACTAAACCCTGGGTTGACCTTTGACTTCCTCATCTGAAATATGACCATAAAAATAATGAGCCTGTAAACTGCTTTTGGCAATTATGCCGCTGCTGGAATGAAAGGACGTTGTCATTAGCATGTAGCTTATGAACCCCAGCTTGCTGGTCCTGGCAGGCAGCCAGGCTGGGAAACCGAGCTGGCCTTAAAGCTGACACAGGTTCAATGGGATAATTAGGCAGCTTTTTTGTTCGAGTTTGTTGATATAAATGTGGTAGAGATTAGCCTTTTCCCCCCCTCAGCTCTGGGTAATGGTCAGGGCTAACAGGTGTCAGGCTAATGGTGCAGCGGGAAATTAATACTTGGTTTCCTGGTACCTTCCTTTGTTGTTTTTCCCCGCAGAAGAATTCCTCCAAATCTTCCAGCACTTTGCAAGTGGCTTCCCTCCCTCCTTCTTTCCCCCCTTCTTATTTAGCTTTACCCAAAACGCTTTATCAAGAAGAGCACGCTGCCAAGTCGTATACAAAAGAGCTAGGAAGTGCTGCCTGGAAAATGAATTACCATCAAATCGGTCAATCAGCCTTGCATTTATTAGGCCAAGGAATAAAACTACAATTTCAAAATAGCAATGGGCCAGATCTCCTTTTTTGAAGTTAGGAGGAAATCTCCAGGGACATGAGCCAAAGCAGAATAAAGGACACCCAGAACGTCGTGCAGCTCTGAACAAACTACAGTACTACTTATAAAAGTGTTGAGGTCACTTCAACATCTGGTTATCTTAAGCAACTCGGGACAGGGGTCTTGGCACTCAGGATGAATTGAAAATACCAGATCACCTAACAGTAAGTCCTTAAAAGCAGAGTATATCTGTGCTTAATGTCAAAGTAAGAGAGACAGCAAGAGAAACTGTGAGCATGCTTTATGTACGCTGTACTTAGCTGATAGCCTATGTAGAAAGCAAGCTTTCATGCTCATTTTACTCATACATGCTGCCTTTTATCTCAAGGAACGCCAAAGCACTGTAAAGGGAAGGCTAGCTCCACCAAAATCACTTCACCCACCTCGAAAACTCACCTGCTTCTGGGGAGAGACCTACTTACTACTGCATCAAACACAACCGGCAGCTTAGCTGGGATGGGAAAAACCCATATGAAAGGCTATTTTTGTAGTAATATGTCATTGTTAATGCAGGACACGACAGCAGGTAGCCTTTCAATTAAAAGAAAGCACAGCAGGGGGGGCTTAAACCCCTATTCTGCTAAGGATGAGCAGAGACCTGCCAATACATGCCACACTGCTGAGCCCTGACACCCCTCACCTGCATCCCTCCCTGCAGGGCCTCCAAAGGCAGCAGCACCATCTGCTGAACCACATGGTGGTCTCAACAATCCTGTAGGTTTTCCCTCCCTTTCTTTCCCTATGCTTTTTCTTCTTCTCCATTAGTATTCCTTTTCCCCAAGACCTACCACCTTTCCCCAAGTCTTGTTTTCCCAGTTTCCCACCCTGTTCTCTGGATCCACGTTCTGCACCTGCTTTCTGAGATGCACAAACCAATTGATTACCTCCTTCCCTTCTCATTGCATCAGTCTAATTCTCTCCTGCCCCATGGTGTGCCCATCACTGCTATGTTTCAAAATGAAACCAGTCCCTTAGTCAACTCTTAGGCACAAAGGCCCTACTTTTTTTCCTTGCTCCACACACACAATATTAGGATATGGCTATTCCAGAGACCTCTTCTGTATTCAACCCTTGCTTTTGCACCAGCAAAGCATGATAAAGGTGCTGCAGGAACACCTTTCCTGTCAGCCTCTTCCTTTAGCAGAGGAGGTCACCTTCCTAATGCTGCTGCTCCCTGATTTACAGGAGCAGCAGAGGTGCTCTTGAAAGCTGGAGAGGATTGCTGCAGACCAGCTTCAGTTTAGCTGCCTGCAGCAGCAAGAGAAGATGTTCATCCAATACAAAGTGTGAATAAGTCAGTTGGAACAGATTACTACAGGCTATGGTAAGTTCTCAATTTGCTGGAGCCTTTAACTAAAAAGCAAATACACTTCTGAAGAGATGTGCCCTAGCTTGGAAATAATTTATTAGGATGAAGGCCAGTATCACTGGATGGAATCTATGTCTCTTATAATAAAACAGGTCAAAGTAATAACAAGGGTTTGCTGCAGCTTAAAATTCCATTAATGTATTCTAGAAAACAGCGATGAAAACATACTGTGTCTACAACATCCTGCTGCATGCAAGAGGTATAGTTTGAGTCTATGTGTTTCTGTACCATAGCAATATTTGAGCTACATTTCAGCTTTGGGTAGGTGTTGTTCATCATCTGAATATGAAAGACTAAAAGAAATCAAACCAACCAAACAAACAAAAAATTAACCTCCCTTTTGTAGATTTCCAAAGACTGCAAAATAGAGGCTCTAGATTATATGACACACTCTTTCCTTAGCTTTTTTTACTATGATATAAAATATCATGCTATATATATATGCTATAAAAGTCAAAGGGAGAAGAGTGCTAACAAAGGCTGATACCAACAGATGAAATAGCTTACCCTACATGGGTAAAATCATAAGAAAACTCCAAACACACACAGCAAGACAAACACTAATTCTATGAGAAACTTTGATTAAATCAAAATCCCTGCAAAGAAGTGCTTCTGTTTTCTTTTATTCCTGAAGAAATGGCTCAGTTTTCAAGGCACAAACCTAATTTAGTGGCCAAAAAGAATGCGATGCCAAGACTTCCACATGATAAACCTCTCCTTCAGACATATGCCTGTAGTCAAGTACTGCTCCAGAATCCAGAGCAGCTGCTTTAATGTCTGGGTTGGTCCAGACTATTGTTGGGTTTTGGGAAGGAGTGACTGGAGCTGCAAGAGCTTTGCTTCGATGTAGAGGCACCAGCACCATTCTGCTTCACAGTCAGCAGTGTCTGCATGGAGATGAGGCAGTGAAGTGGCATCCCTATCACATCTGGAGTTAAGATGGGCTGTCAAAGTGTGTCAAGAAGCCAGGATTTATTTGCGTGGCAGTAGGGTTCAAAGGGCAACCTGAGCATGAGCCAGCACTGAGGCAGGACCTGCAGCATCCCAGACCCTCCACTCTGCAGGCTTCCCAATCCAAGGCAGCAAGAGGAGTGAGAAGAAACGAACAAGGAAAACACCTTTGCAAAAGGATATGCAGAAAAGTCAAGCAGCAGTGGGGAAATAAATCAGAATAGAAAAGACAAATGACCGAGCAAATAGGATATGAGATTTTTCCACTGATTCCTAGAGGGTAACAACAGAAGCACATTGCCAGGGCAACACTTCCAGCATCAAGGCAGATGAGTGGATGAATTAAGGCAGTAGCCTGGCAATAGCACACAGACACTGTTTGATACTGGGCTGCAATACTGAAGATCCTGACAAACTGCCAGCACTGCAGGTGCAGGCTGAGACTCTGCCATGACACTAACTCACACGTAATTGGGACTCACAAAGTCTTCCCATAAGAGGAATATTTTTTTTGCCACAATTCAGTGTATTCTTCATGTGCCCCACATGAATCCTTTGCTTAAGTCAGTGTCCTGATTTTAATAAGCATGACCCTGAATTACTACCTTCAATAAGGCCCTTGAGTACTTTAGTACTTAGTGCATAATATTGAAAGTCAGAGCAAACAGAGAGAGGTATGTGCAACACAGTCACTAGCAGAAAAAGACAATCTAGGGTCTCAAAAACATAAAGAGGGGAGGTGAGAAAGAAGAAGCCCAAAATAAACATTTAAACTCTCATTTCTACCAATTGAAGATGGAAATAAAACCTAGATTTGCATTAAAAATTAGATTCCAGATGGAAGGCTAGGGGTGGAGGTGAGGATGGAGGAGGGGGTCATAAAAACATTCAGACCCAAAATTCAAAACACCACTGAAATGTGGAATCTGGAAATAGGAGAGGTCAAAGAGGATTCAGGTCTTGCCCTGGAAAAGTTTGTTGCCACAGACAGAAAGAAAGAAAACAAGAAGAAAAAGGGAACTGTTTGCTGTTTCTCCTAAAACAGTGTCTTTAAGAGATCATTTAGAAGCAGAATGTGGGGAAGCATGGGATAGGATTTCACAGCTTTTGGCAGCTGTCTTTTGCCTTCTTTCTCCATGCACAGTGACAGCAGAATTCTCTCTAAAAGTATTGGCTAATTCCATGGGGCATAAGGATGCCTCAGAAGGAAAATATTTCTGTTGAACTCCCATTTGCACCAGTTCTGCACTGAGGTACATCCAGTTGACTTAACTGGCATCAAACCTCATCTGTACTGATCATAACAACAACAAAAAGTCCAAACAAAAACCAGCCTTTCAAAATCCTTTCTATCTTCCCTGACCCAATTTTGGTTCTGAATATGCTAGAAGATGCAGTTGCTTAAGTAAGGGTACAAGACATCTCCCTAGTGGGCCATTATATCCCATTAAAAACTGCCTCTCTCTAAGCTGACACACAATCTACTGGATTTTTCCTTTGTGTAGCCCCAGAAAGAGTGAATACTTTTCCTTTCGAGCTATCATGAGTGAACAGTCCACTCTTGAGGAAGGGTTAAAAATATTACCAGATGAGCTCTCATGTGGGTAACAGTTGAGAAAAATCTATTACAGGTTTCCGAATACAGGATACGCAATATCAGTAATTAACCATCCCTCAAAGCATCTCAAATGTTATTGCAAGGCCTTTCAACGTGCACGTCAATCAGGAAAAGACAGAGACTCGAGAAAAGAAGCAATAATTGCTGCTGAGTTTGAGGTGGGGTTAATGATGACTAATGCATTTGTTATGGAACACTCTTCAATTAATTCCCCTGGGCAGGCAGTAAATCTTGTTATCTAATCTCACACACACGTCCCTAACCTGCACTTACTTTCAGAAAGTATGCTAGGCACTTTCAATGCACAGAAGAAGCCAAAATGTGTACAGCTTTCTGCGAGAAAGACTGCTCAGGTATTTCTGTTGGAGGACAGCAGAAATTCTGAAGGGTGAGAGGGAAACTCCTATACAATTATATTGCACAAATGTGCCAAGAAGTCTGAAACGGTGTGAATTTGGAATGGGGCCTCATCTCACAGTCACATCAAAACAGGGTGAGACACTTTTCTTCTTGAAGCAAACCTGAGAGAGCAGATTTTCAACTATACCAAGAACAAAGCTAAAAATAGTTTCTATAGAAAATTCTAACAATGGTTTAAAGCAAGATCACAAAAAAGAAAGAAACGCTTATCATAATTCTTTGAAAGGAAGTATGGATTGTGCAGAATATTCTCTAAAGAGATCTTGGAAATTGTTACAGTTCATTTGATAATATATTGCCCAATAATAGTTTCCTCTTCCCTCATGTTCCCTTAAATCGCAGTGATTCATGATGAATTCATACTACATGATGAAGTCATCCAAGGATCTCTGAATAACAATTAAAAATGTTAGTACTGTGTATTGTTCTGGCTCAAATACAAAAAGGAGCTAATAAGATAAATAGTAAATACTTCAGTATTTCATAAGCACTGTTCTCACAACAAAAAGCACATACAGGTGAAAAATATGGAAGCCATAAGGGGAAAAGGCTGTAAATAATAAGACATAGAAGATAAAATATTTGCATTATGGAGAAACTGCCTTTTATTTCAGTTGCATATATTAAGATTTGAAAGGTTATATATACAGCTTTAGGCATTTAGTCTTTATCTTATATAAGATTTCAGTTGAACAAGACCAGGAAACTCACTGGATGCTGTTACTGATGCATGACTGGTTTGAGCAGATCTGGGAAAAACAAACACAATCTTCACTAAAATGATGAAAAATTATTACTGTTGCTTACATTATGGATAATATGCAGCTGTTTATAATTTGATGGATACTAAAACTATACGTGCATATTACCCAGAAGCCTGAATAGTTATTAGCTCTGATTTTGTTTATTCCTGATGTGTGATTTTTCCCAAGAGGAGGATTTTGGTTAACTGGAAAATATCTATCCTGTACAGTTGCCCTTGTGGAAGTCCATCTGCTTTTGGCCTCCTTAGTTCTAGTCCCACCCCAAATAAATTTGCCTTGCAATTGCCTTGATGTTGGCATGTGCTGAACACTAGAAACAGTCAAGTACTGGCAGGTCCCATATTGGCAGACTTCAGCCATTTGGCTTTGAGATTTAGGCTCCCCTTGCTTATATTAGGAGATCCACGGAAACCTCCACCATATTTTTTCCTTCCCTCCTTCTTCAGTGAACCTCTAGGACAGAGAGCCAAGAAGGATGGAATCAGCTTTGGAGGCCAAGCACCCACCCATGGTTCATCCTATACAGGCATTTGGGATTCAGATCTTCACCCAGATCAGCTCCACAAGGCTTTTGCTACAGATCAGTGCTCCAGCTGTTCCTGACATTTGTTTTGTACTTTGCCACTCTGTTCTTACTGCCTTTTGTTTTATGAATAACAAAGGTCTTTACCATATACTCAAGCATAACCAGAATATCTCTGTATGTGAGTACAGACTACCAGGATAAGAAGGTTTATAAAATAACACATACGGTCTGGAAAAACAAAATTCAAATGCCTTAAAAAATAACAAAGAATCATGGACACAAAGTCTATTTCCACGTTTCACAGTACAGCATGAAATAAAGAGGCACACTTCCCTTGCTTTTCTTCATTAAGATCAGTCAAAACCTGTGCTTAAAAGACCCTCAGTATTTAACGCAGAAATGAGATACTCATTAAATGCTTGTGCTTTAAAACCTCACTCTGTAAAGGGAATTCAATCTGGTTCTCTTTAGATCCCCATGTTAAAGGGCCTTATGGTGGGTTTCTCATAAGCAACCTCTAACTATTTCAGCTTGCTGAAAGTATAATGTGGAAAAAAGCACATTTATTTGAAAAACAAATCTTGAAAGTTTAGCCATTAGCCTCAATGCCAATAAAATCTTCTGGTTCAGTCTGGAGTCTCTCAGGGGTAAACGTACAGGTGCTAAGTGCTGAGCAGCTGCAGCAAGTGATGAATTTAGGGAATGGTATGAAGTTTAAAAACCAAGATGACCAAATGAGATACATTTTACAATCAAAGCCCAAGCTTATGTTAAAAATTAGAATGCCTTTATAGATGCTTTTGTTTTTCCCCTGAGCCTTCTAAAATCAGTATGGCAGCTAATGCAGAGTTAACAGTGAAAGTACTGAGTACTTCTGGCAAGTTCTGGCTCAGTGAAAAGCTGAAGCATAAAATGTTTGTAGATTATTATTATTTTTAATGTGTGTGGTAGAATGAAAGGCACAAGACCGATGCTTCTACCCTGCTCATTTACCTAAAGGCCTCCTCATTCTAACTCAGGCAGCCCTAAGAAGCTATACAGTGAGTGTAAACAAAATTTGCACGTTTCTAAGTGCTTTTGCCTTGCCAGAACAGTATAAAGGAGCTTTAACGTTACTCACATTCTTATCCTGTGAGTAAGAAATGATTGAATTCAATTAAGTGTGTCTATGCTGGTTCAGTGCTTGCACAAAGTGATGTAGAAATCCCATTTCTTGACTTGAAAATTTGTGGCTGTAAATACAACATTACCACAATTTAGAGTCCAACTAGCGAGTCACTCCATCTATCCAGGCATGCGGGAGAGCTCCACGTGGAGCTCAATGGGTGCCTGCATCGGCACTCAGAGCCTCTCTCCCCACCACACCAACCTGCACAACAAGGGCTGCTGCTTCTCAGCTTATGCGCTTACAATGAGCAAAGGCTCCTCAGCAGTCCAGAGTTATGCATTTCAGTTCTTAAACTGAAGCCATAATGCAGGCCCTTGGCTTTAAGCAGGACAGCACAGCATGTTCGGGAGGGCAGGGAGCCCTGTCACAACACCAGGCAGGGAAGAAGAGAAACCCTGTACTTGGATGTGCTGTGAGAATGGGAAACAGCTCAAGAACAAGCCATGATGCTTTGTTGTATAACCAAGCTGAGAAAGAGTCTTTCAGAGAAGTCTCTTGAGTTGGCAGAGCAACTTGTGTTTGTCTGTCTGTTGAATAAATCCTCACAGCAGCACAAATAGGAACCGTTATACCTTTTCCCCTATTTAAAACACCTGCCTCTGTTACCTACATGTCAGGATCACCCTGAAATTTCCTCCACAAGCTGTGTGTGGCCCCTGGCAATACCACAACCCTGTGCAATTGATGGAAGAGTTCCTATGGCTTTTCAGAGAAGCAGGAACCAGCCAGTAAAAAACATGTATTAAAAACATCAGTCTTCCTCTAAAAATGATCAATCTAAATGTATGTATTGGACCAACTACTTTCGTACAAGAAAAATGAAGCATCTCATTTAATGAATTAGTGATTCTCTCTTCCATCATTAAGTCATTTCTAGAAAGAAAAAAAATACTCCAAGTGCAACTGTATATTTATCATGTTTAGTGCAAAATAAATCCCACACCAGTTCTTCTGTCCTAGGCTTCCCAAAACCTTGTACATGCTTTATAAACACTATTAATCATGCAGAACCTGTCAGCAGCATTAGCAGAGCACATAATGTATTTGGAACATTTGCAGTGTAACAGGTTTGAATGTAAAGGTCCCCGTCTTCACATTAACTCCATCAAAATAATTGGGTAATTCTCCTTTAAAAACACACAAAACAGTTTCTCCTGGAGATCCCATGCGACAGCTGATTCTGACATCTGTGAAAGAAAGCATTGAGCTGCATGTATACCATCACAAAGCTGCATGGAAGATCAAAAGGAATGGATTTGCCTACGCTAACTCACAAACAGAAGCATGTCAAACCCAGGAACTACACCAATGCATCCAAGTCAAGTCCGTGCAAGTGAAGCATTTTTGCAGGAATGATACAGCCCTTGTCCATCACTAAGCAGGATCCAGCTGGTCCACAGAACGCCTGTGCAGTTGCTGTGGATGAATAAAGTCCCCTTCCTTCCTCCTTTTCCTTCTGCTGGGAGTGCCTGTGGCTGTTCTCTGGGCATGGGAGTGGAGGCTGACCTCCTCTGAAGGCATGTCAGGCTACTAATCAAGGGGCAGGGAAGCTGTCAGTGATTCTTCCTCACCTCTCCCGCAGCCCCTTTGGCTCTGTCTGTCCCATGACCCAAGGCTGCATCTCATCCTTGTGCTTCTCTCTACAGAACCTGACCTCGGACTACACTGACAGGCAGCAATAGGTACACAGCTTCTCTTATAAATGAAATAGTAAGGCACGGATGATGAAAAGAAGGGATTATCTGTCTCCTCCACAATTGCTAGCCATCAGGCACTCATAAAGAAATAATTAATTTTGAAAATCAGCTCTCTGGTCACAGTGGACGCCTCATTCACCTTTTTAGCATACCTTTGGATGCATTTGAATGGAGCCTTGGGTGACACGGTCCAGTGTGTGGTGTCTGCCCATGGCAGGGGGATTCGAACTAGATGATCTTAAGGTCCTTTCCAACCCTAACTATTCTATAATTCTATGTTACAACGAGGTCTGGGTCTCATCCCAGATATTATGTACAAGTGAAAGGTCCTTGAGACTTAAAAAAACAAATCAAAACCATTTATGTTCTGGGGATTTCCATAGTTTGGCAGCAGTACTAGTTCCTAGCAATGAAACCTGCAAATATACTACATTGATGGGTCTAAAACGTGTCTCTCAGAGGTTACCTTCAGGATTTGAACTTCACATCAATCTTCCTCTAACATGCTGTGGGTCTGATTTGAAGGTAAAAGAGATTTAAATTTTAAACAAGCCCTTAGGCACAACCATGCTCTCAGAGTAGCACAGGTTTATGGCCTCTTCAGTGTCTTCCAGCCACTGCTATTCAGCTGGAGGCACCACAGCACAGCATCCAACAAAGGGAAAAGATCAGATTGAGGGCAGAAAGGAGTAAAAAGGTCCTGTGAGGAGGGTAGTGTGCTGAGGTGGGATGCATCCTTGGTCTGTCCTGGGGCTCCCTGAGCTCCAGCTCCTAGTGCTCAGTGCTCAGCCCTAGCCCATAGTTTTGTAGGATAAAAACTGGAAGTTAAATGAATATGCAATATTTATATCTTTTGATTTAAGATTCTTATATATGAGAGGTATAGGATAAAATTGCATCATATATCCTCCATTTTTGGCTTTAAATAAATAAGCAGAAGACCTAGTAGCAGACTATTAGACGTTATAGGTAACTTCAAGAAGCAGATTTGTTTTCCTCGCCATAAATCAACAGAACACTATTAGCGTAATAAAAAAAAAAGAATCCCCAAACCCAAAAATCAAAATCAGCCATAACAACCCAAAAGCTGTTTGCAATGCATAAACACATTTCAAAAAAGGATTTGCGGATGGAGTGCCACAAAAGACTATCAGACAGAATGAATGATATCATAAGGAAAGAACCACACATGCACTTTTATCTACCACCTAAGACCAGTGCTGCAAACACCAAAATCCTTCAAAATAAAACAAACTGGGAACCAATAGGGGTTTCTCTGTATTGCACACTTCTACTTGTTAGAAGATATAACTGCTTTATGAAGTTACCTGTATAAGCTATGTTATTTCATGTAGTCAAAAGTCAATGCAATAAGCGGATTCCAGCCAGTGAGTCAGTTCTGAACTTCCCCATATTTCTTACCTTGGATTCTGGAAGACAACTTTTGCCATTTGGGGAATGCTCTAGAGAATGGTTTCCACATGCTGGGTGCTTCAAGTGGTGATAGGAACACCACGTATCTCCTTCACAATCAGAAAGAATTCTTCCTTTAGCTTTAAAATAAAGCCTTTCCTGATTACTTTCAAGTGTACAATGCACACCCCTTGGAGCCAAGTTAGCGTGTGTGTTACCATAGGTTAGAACCATTGAGAAATACATCTTCCACTATTTGCGTTCTGAACTGAGAGTTTTACAGCACAGAGAACATAAACATGTCTGAATGAGCTGATGTTAGAGAGTCAAAACACCCAGCTGATCAGGACAAACAGTGCTACTGATAGAATATTCATGGAATTATAACAAAAATTACTTAAATCTGGCCAAATGGTGGACTGGAAAATTCATCAAGTCTTTTGTACCCAAGGAAATAACCAGAAATAGATTATTTCATCAGCACTGAATTCTCATCCAAAGGCAAGCTGGTGTTTGGGAATTTCCTAGTGTCCTCATCCCTAGATAAACCACTGTGTTCTTCTTAGCACTTCAAAACTTTCCCTTCCTAGCAATGGGCCAGGCCAAGTTGCACTCACAGTGGCCTTACATGGCATGGTGGGAGAAAATCTGGTATAGTTCACAGCCATTTGATTCAGTGCTATCACTTTTAATGAGTGCCAATAGCTTAAATTTTGCAAAGGAAATACCTGCCTAATGTAACTGGTCTTTGGCCAACTTGTTTTCAAATAGCATTGGCTTGCTTTGACAATTAGCCAAATCTAAATCCCACACAGAAGGAAAGATAAGGCTCTGCATTTTACTAGTCATCCCTTGTACATCAGGGACCACTTTTAACCATAGCACTACCTACAAAGGGAACCAGACAGGGAAACAAGCACATGGCCCAACACACTGTGAAGGAGGTAGCAGCCTATTCAGATATCTTTCAAAGCAGCAGGGAGGAGCTGCTTGCTGTTCATGCTATCGAAGTCTCAGTGAAGCCTCTCTGACAAGTTTACTTAGCCCAAATGCAAAGCCAAGGCACCAATTACAAAATCCCGGCCCCTCAAAAGGAAATGGCAACCATTCCCTCCCAACACCTAATCTCAGGGACAGGGTTTCAGCCTCAGCTTCAGGTTCTGCCACTAGCTCAGCACATTACCCCAAAACCATGCAGTCCTCATCAAAGTATCACCTTTCCCACCTGCACAGAAGAGGCACATTTCCCGCCCTGACTGAGCTGCTTGGGACTGAAGGGTTCAAAAGCTATATTGAGCATCCATGGCTGTTATTGTGTTCCTCTTGCACAAAGCAGAAAGGAGGATGCTGAAGCTGAGACTGCAGGACAGGCTAGCACTTCTGATAAATACAATAAAGGCCACCCCAGCAATCAGTAAACAGTGGTATAATTAGCAAATGTTTTTCTATTTACTTCCTTTGATATGCAATAGGGGGAAATGAAATAAAATGTCAAGGACTTCATCAAACAGATGGTTCTGCACTTACTATTTTTCTCCACCGTATTGTTTGCGTCAACTAAAGAAACTCCTTTATGAAGTGTGACTCATGGATTCCTGGGAAGCTGCATTTGCAGCAGCAGGAGGACAGCGGGGAAGGACAGGAAAGAGGAGGGAAGAGAACTCAGCTCATGAGCTTTTATTAGGAGTATTATTATGTCTCATTAATTAATCTGACCGCCGCTTTAGTGACGTCTCGGTCTCATTTCACAGGAAAAAATTGCTCTGGATTGCCAAGTTAAATAGACAATTACAGGAAGACCAAATTATGCCTACATTGCATTCCCTCAGGGCATCAGGCCAAGTTCATGTCAAACCCATAATAACTAGACTACCCTCACTAAAAACAGCTCCTGTGGACGTACGTCATGAACCATTTGTAATCTACACAGAGGATGTATTGATCTTCCTTGGGCTTCCTTTCTCATAAACTCATAATAGTAAAGACAGGATTCTTGAAGTGTCTAACTCTCTGCAGCACATATGCAGAGCATAAGCAGTGTTAAATCCAATAAAGCCTAATTAAAGCATAACCATTAGCTGTTTAATTTCCTTTTCCTATCCCAAGGGGCAGCTGCCTAAAGAGCAGGAGGAGAAACTTAGTACATTTCAGAGAAGGAATGGGAAGAGAAAAAAAACTCAAAAGCTTCTATTTTCCCTGAAGACAGACATACAGGCATAACCCAGGTAAGGTCTCTTTTTATCTGGTGACCCTCCCCCAAGTTTCTAGATCTGCTTGGACTACAGAAGAGCTGGGAAATCCTTTGGAAAAGAAGGGATGTGAAAGAATATGTCCAAGAGAATGCAATGCCCTTAAAATCCATTTGAAATCAGAATGGCTTATATCTTCAAATCTCTGTATTGTAATTCCTTCTCCCACTTGCATTGCTCAGCTCTTGGTCTATCTTCTATCTCTTTCCCTCATGTGCAGGTCTTTACTATTCACCCACATCTGACAGATCCCAGCTGGATAGACCAAATTGTCCCCAGTCCTGGTAGGCTCCCCAGCTGGTCCTGTCAGCCCTTTGGCTTTGAAGCCCCTTTCAAGCACAGGTTTCCTTGCTCACGGTGATGAGTTCCAGTGGCTCGAGAAACTGGCGTTGATTGAACCAAGGCACTAGGAGCCTGAGGTGGCTACAATGACACAAACCTTCCTCCTTTTTCCCAGTCACAATTCTTCTCAGTACATCCCTCAGGGCAATCATAATTTGCTTTTCTGTTATTCCCCAGATTAGTTTTGATGTATGAAGAAACCTTTTGGATGACACTGTACCCTCCTCATCCGCCCTTAGCATACATCTGGCCTGCCCAGCACAGGAGATCTGGCATCTGGGTCACTCTCCCTCCTAGGGCAGGCTTTTCCTCATCAGATTATGCACAACTTCTCATTCCCTTTCCCTCAAAGGTGAGCTCCAAGAGGCTTGGTCACCACCCAGACCCAGCAGGTCACCACCACCATCAATGACAGCCATGGGAAAGTCATCTGCAAAGCAAACCCCAGTGGTTTCCAGCTCATATGCAGAAATGATACTTCCCTCCTCCCTCAGATAAAGCTACATACCGTTAAGTACAACACGGACCATTCCCTTCTGCTCCACACACATACGTATACACATGAACATTTCTTGCTTCACACTCCTATCATCTCCTTCGCTCAGCAAAGATCTTTGTTTTTCCTCTCTGTAAAGCAGTGGGAACAACGAGTGGCATGGACTGTTCTGCTCAGGCCCCCAGAGAGCAGCCAGCTGAGTCTGAATGTGTGTCTCAGCCTGGTGTAAATTTTAGCACGGTGCTGCACATCCATTCTGTTGCTCTTTGGCAAGTGGGGACATCCTCATCACACAGTTCACCCTGGTCAGGACTGGCACAACAGAAAAGCACAACTAGCCTTGTGGAAATGCATTCCAAGCTAGCGTGGGGATTCTGGAAGGGGCTTTGTTGTCCCTTTCTAGTCTTAATGCTGTACAAACAAGCAATGAGTGCTATTAGATCTGTTACTTTCCCAGGCTGTAACACGCTCTCCCTTTTCCCCTCGACAGCCCAAGTTTAGGATTTTTCATGATCTAAGCCAAGCTATTCAAGTGACAAAGCAGATTGCTTTGCCTCCAGCCAAAACTGTGACCTTTCGAACAGTGAGGTGAAATGGCAGCATTTTGATTATCCTGATGCTTTTGGTTTGGAGCAAGGAAAAATGTTTTTCCCTCTTTAACAACCAAGTGGCTTTTTACCTTGCAAGTGGCTGCTTGTCATGGAGAAGAGTAGCAATTTTGTCCAAAGCTGGTGACAAGATACTCCATGTTTTCCTCTGGCATTCATGAAATGTTTTGTCAATTCCTCACAATTTCTGTTAATTTTTCCTTTTAAAAACTGCTGCTGGATCTTCAAATAGCACTGTTGAGCAGTGCAAGGAAACCTACAGCACCCTATGCCTACTTATTTCGAGATGTATGAAGTGCTTTTTCTTAACTGTGAAAACTGAAAATTCATTAAAAAGGGATAATCCCGATGAAAAATGCAAACTCCCAACAGCCTGTATGATGGAGGCTGATCTGCAGAGGACTGCACACTGATAAAGGCTTTCCTGTTCTGAAATAGCAATAGGAAAAGGTGGAAACATCAGCTTCTTGTTTGGTTCTCAGCTCCAGCTCTACTGAACGCAGTCTGAGCCATGTTGCAGTCTCCTTTATTTTGCTGGCTTTTGACAGTTTAATCTTGAAGTTCTTTTAGCACAGAGTCCACCCATTCCAGAGTTATCTGCCTCCAAAATGAAGGATCATGAGCACAGAGGTTTCCCAACTGCGCAAGACGGATTCTGAACTAAGAAGGGAAACTGCATATAGCACATAGCTCTGCCTCTCCATTGCTAATGCAAGTATTAACTTAAAACGTTTTGAAACATCTTATTTCACCTGAAACTAATATCCATAGAGAAGCATAGGGTTACCTCATACAAATGCTCATCTAGGCTAACTTTCAATCTGCAAGGTCAGAATTTTCTTGTTTATATCAAAACTAAATGTACATTCTGTACTTCAGCAGCAGCTTTGGCTACCCACCAAAGGAAGGGCACATTTATCTTGTAATAGCTTTGCAGGGAATGAAAAACCTATGGCAGGTATAAGAGCAAAGATTTCTTAAAACTTAGGGTCATCATCTCTTGGTTTTTACTCTGTAGAGACCTGGAAATAAGGAAGAAAGTATTGGGGTTGTTGGGAGGTGCTTGCTACCCTTCCTTTAAGGTATGTACATCATTTGCTAATGCGGGTACAGAGAAGTGCAACAAGCTCAAACTCTTTAGGAAGGTAAAGCCCACCCTGCACAATGTCACATGTAGTAGCAGAGCTCTTTTCTGCAGGTGTGGACATCTGTCTCATCTTCTGCTCTGTCAAATCACCTTCAGTTCCTTTATTATTTACAGCCTACTGCCCAGTGGAGAAGGTGTTTATAAGGAGGATAGCTGCCAAGCTTCACAAGTCAACGGCATAATCCACTGGTGCACACTTTCTCCAAAGAGCCTTCCCTCTCTTTATGGCCCCCTTGCCAATCAGTGGTGCTATGGAGAAGGTGTTTACAGGAAGAGGTGCTGCAGCACTTTACCTCCTCTGGCAGTGTTATGCAGTTGTAAAAGTCATCATGTAACGTGTCACTTCTGCAAAGCAGGAGATGTCACACAGCATGATGAAGATGCTGTCTGGTGCGTACTTCTCCAGCAAGCCAGGAAGAACATCTGTCACCAATAGTTCTGCTTCAGCTCCATCTGCACCTGGTTGTTCTTTCTGCAAGTTCCTGTGTTATTTTTCTTCCATATATTCAGACACCCCGTGGTAGGTTTGTTGTCTTACGTGGATTGCCATGGTCAAAGCATTTGTTCAACAGTTACAAGGAAAAGCAGATAAATTAGCACCAAGTGACAACACTCTTTTCCAGAAAACATGAGCTTCTTCTGTGGCTCACAAGATATTCTACTTATTGTATGTCATGATGGTTTCCCCTTACAAGGGCATGGCAGGAAAGACTCAACTTCTGGCCCATTAGAAAGAGCCATGGTAGCATGCTTCAGGGTGGTAGAACAGAATGAATACACATTTGTTCCAAATGATGTCAAATTAATTTTGGTACTGGGGATAGGAAGGAATCAGATTGCAAATAAGCTTAAGAAAGGGAATCTCTAAGAAAACATCAGAGTCAGGGTGAGCTATCAGACTGGGCTTCTGATGAGTACTGCACAGAGGACTTGTCTTTGTTTTATCTCTTCCTATTTCAGTTATAAAATAAGATTTGAAAGAACACCACTTCCCTTCAAAAGGAGTAATTGCTAAGAAAAAGTATTGTGTTTTGTTTACTTAGTCCCTCCTTGTTTAACCCACAGGAGAAGCTTGCACACAGTCCAGTTAATGCTTTATCATTCATGTCCCTTATCACGCTCTGAGAGCACGTATTGTGCATGAGTCATAATTAGCTTGTTTGTATAATACTAAAAGGAAAACAAACAGCCTCATATCTCTCTGTCACACTAACAATAAGCTGACACACACTTAATCAAAATAGAGGATACTGAATTAATTCAAAGAGATTGAGTCTCAAGAGGGACAATTGGAAAGTTCCCCCAGAGCAGTTAGTCACTCAGAGTTCAGCCAAACACAAGATGAAATTTGTCACATTTGTTCCAGAATTAATCATTTCTCAGATATTACTACAGTTAGCTTTAACCTATTTCCAGACTTCGCCATGAAACAGATGATGAATAAGAGTGATGAAGCTAAATATTAAGAGGTTCAGGCATAAGAAAATCACTGTGGAGTAACTTCCTTGCTCAGACTTCTGACACAAAGCCAAGAGCACCTGCCTGTGCCCTGGCAAAGCCTGCACCAGTGGAAAAGTTTAGGGGGAAAAAAGACACACAGTTAACCAGTTGCTGAGGAACAAAATGACAAATAGGACCATTTGTCAAAGAGCCTCATTTCCACAGCTAGTGTTTTGTTCAAGCACTACAGGCCATGATTGCTGGAGCAGGAAAACAAAGCAATTGCTGGACCTTTGGCTGCTCTGTGAGTGTTTGGGATGGGACTGGCTGTTCCATAGACATTTAGATATTCCAGAAATCACCATCCACTGAAGCAATACAGAACACTTGGTAGGACTGTACTGGCAGTACTGTCAGCCCCAGAAACAGGGCGAGCAGACAGAGACACCTTGCAAAAGTGTGACGCAGCTCAACAAAAGCCTGCATTAATTTACCTGTATCAGACAAATAAGAGGAGAGGAAAGATCTCTCATTTACAAGGCAGAAAGAGAAGACGCATGTTATGCTGGGTACCTACGACAGTCCATTCTGACTAATTCCTTGCACTTGAGTAGGTACGTGACTTCCTCCTCTATTTGTAACACTTGAGTACCCATGAGATCAAGAGAAGGCAGCAGCTAAGGCACCGAGACACTAACATCCAGAGGCTATGCAGGCACCCTATATGTAGACATCTAAGTTCAGCATGAAATACAGCATGAAATATAGCAATAAACAAACATCTCCTCACTTTATATTCAAGATTGTGCCCTGAAAAGACAACCTGCTACTTGCTTGCCCAGCAAACAGCACTTTTGTTAAGTGGCATCAAATCAAGGTAGACTCCTAAAGAAAGATATAAAAAAAGATGAATGTTTGAAAGTCTGCTGGAAGCATCTTTGATTTATCACATTAACAATACACATATTTTTTTCTTTCAGGTAACATGAAAAAAAAGGGGGGAGGGTTTATAGCTTGGGTAAAGTCACTCACACGCCTTTTGATTTCGTGAGTAATAAAACCATTACAAAAATGCATTTGGAAGAAGTCACACTGCACCTGCCTTAATGGTACCTTTCAAAGCTTAATGCTTCCCCTCAATTCTGCTTCCTTTCAGTCTGACTTTTTCCTGCCAACGTGCTCATCAGAGCTCTGCTTGAGTTTACAGCACCATAACTGAAAACCTGCACAAACTGAGTCATGATCGTTTCATCCATACAATATTCTTAAGCAGAGACTAACCAAGTCTTTGGGAAAAAGCAATTCAGTGTCAGATGATTAGTCATGTTAGCTTCATACCTCTGAACAATGAATCACTCATATCTTCAGAAGCAGAAAAAAAGAAAGAATGCAAGTCATGACTTAAATCAGTCTCTCAAGAGTAGGCAAAGATACAAATTACTTAGCAGAAGAATCATGCAACGTCAGGAGTACTGGATGTTGCTGCTTTTATTTGAGCTGCCATCACTTTTTTGGAGAGGATTACATGTGATGATAAGCAGCCTTTTCTAGCTCTGCTTGAAAAGCTATGGCAGCTACAGCATTAGTTCACGTTGTTCGTCTTCAGCCTACCAGGGAGGCTTCCTGGGGAAGCCAGAAGGAGTCCTGCAGCAGCTTTCAGGCTGACCATCAGTCCACCTTTGAAAGGATTCATTTGTTGCCAAAAGGACATGCTGACTTTTGGTAGTTTGGAGGATGACAATTCATGCCCAGAGGAGGACATTTTTAAACTGGCTGCACAGATTCATCTCGTTTTGTGGCCATCTGCTGACAAAACCAGGTAAGCCACCGTGAGTCAGGGAAAGCAGGAGCGTCCATTTCTTGGCTACGAACCTGAACTGTAGAAGTTCAGGCGTTCCTGAAAGTAACCCTATATTTACTTGTCACAACATGAAAGAGAGTACTTAAAAGAAAGCAACATATTTTAAGCTAACTAAACCAAAAACTTTAACATAAATCTGTTTCTGAAATACTTTTAAGAAAAAAAAGAGCACGAGTGAATTCAAGGAAATTTTAGGATGTAACAACCCCCCTCAAGTGTTGTGAAGCCAGAGCCTCCACGGTCATTTGTTGTATGAGGATTATGGTTCAACTTCCATATGTGGCCAAGAGACGAGAGCAGCAGCCACTATGCCTTGGCAGCCCCAGCTGTTTTGTCTGCATTTGTCCTGCACACTGCTCCTTGGATGTTTGCAATGCCACTGATGCAGATCAAAGTATCCATGTGCAGAGATGGTCCAGGGAAGACCACAATCTTCACATGTGCCTCTTTGGCCATGCCTCTTGCCAGCATGCACCAAATCCAGGCATAGTGCTGGGAAATGCTGGAAGATGATGCCTGAGCCACACACAGTCATCAACAACAAAGAGCACATGGCCCAAATTGTATCCCCAGTTAAACCTCCTCTTGGTTTCGTGCGCTCACACAGCCCAGCATGCTTTGGCATCCTGTTCAACAGCCCTGGTCCTAAGAATATCTCCCTGGTCTTTGCTATAAAGTCAGAGCAGGGCAAACAGCATTCATAGCCCCAGCCCAGTGCCAAAATCACTTAGCACAGTGCTCTTGCAGTGGTGGATGTCATCAATTACACAGCAGCTAGGGAAGTTTATCCTCTCAGTGCAAATATGTACATGAGGAGCTTATGGCAAATGTCTCAGTTCTTGACGCTTCTCTGTATTTACATCCTTAAATAAAACTCCTCAATAACTCCCCAAAATGAGCCATACCAAACATACTGTTGGGCTTTCCATTACTGTCACTTGTGATCCTTCTCCTTTGAAGCAAATCCTCAACATCCATTACAACCACTTAAACCATCCATTAAGACCAGCCTTCAAAGCCTGTCCTCAAACACCCTGTCCTTCTAACTAGTCATTCCTCTTGTGGTCATCCCTCCTCCTGACCAGCAGAAATCACTTATAAGACATGCTTGAATGCCTGGCATATCATTCCAACAGTTTTCAATTGACCCCATTACTTCTGTGCACACTCCAGCATCACCACCTGTACTGCACCTCAGGCAGATGTTCTTACCCTTCTTCCACAGTCTTCTCTGCCTAGGGTTATTTCAGAGTATTCAGAGAAGAAAAAAAATGAGAATTGAGAGTAGGGGTAAAAAGTCATACAGAAATTAGCAGAATAGAGGTGTTCCCTGAGTGAGGCTCTGCTAACCAGCCTGGGACCATGCACCCATATATCAGGCATCAACTGATGGCATGGCCTGCACTGAAGATACATCTGTTACTGTAAGAAAGCCTACAGCTCTGAGAAGTAAGGGCCCAGCAGCAAGGTCATAGCAAATGCCTTACAAGAAACCAGAGGACAGTAAGGTATTGCCATAACCAATACAACATCAGACTGTTAGGTCCTGATCCAGAAAAGTAGACCCCATAGCCCTTCACTCAGGTCAGATTGGTTTCTGCACTTGGTCACCAGATGCTGAGATTTAACATTCATGAAAAAGAGGAAGGTAGAGGAGTTTTGTGTTATGTATTGCTATACAGAGCAGAAGCAAGCCTGGCAGAATAGGTGTGAAAGGTAGAACCACAACTACATGACAAAAATTCATTTACAACCTCTCTGTGCCTCCTTCCAATAAATAGCTACTTTTGCTCAAAGCGATCCATACATTTGGAGTCTCCTGTGTTCATGTGGCCGCTCAAGAAAAGATATGGAGTAAAACATGGGAAAAAGAAAAAAGTTGGACAGATCAAGATATTTATTGAGAAAGAAAAGACGGGTTTTGTTTGGTCTGTTTTTGGTTTGGTTGTTGGTTTTGGTTTGGTTTGGTCATTTGTTTTTTAAAGAAAAAAAGCCAAATCATCGAAACCTTTTTTTTCGTAGCCACAAAAGTTTCAACTACATTTTTGGCAGCAAAAGCTTCTAAATTCCAGGAGGGAAACAGCAAGTGAAAGAAAGAGAACTGAGGTTCAGGGCTCTAAATAGGACATGAAGGTCCCCCACTTAAACTCCACCTCAATGAGAGACTTGCTGGTGCAGAACCAGTGTTTTGAGGCATCTGAATGAAAGGAGGGAGGAAAGGCAGGGAAGAGGCAGGCTTGAGACCCTGAGTGCAAGATGTACTCATACTGTTGGCAATCCCAACACAGGGTGAGTGAGAAGTCATGGTACCCAGGAGCATTTCTTTTCTCTCTTTATCTCCCTCTCCCTTTCATTCTAATCAAAGTGCATTTACAGCTTTCTTCCCTTGGAGGAAAAAGATGATATGAAATGTCCTTTGCAGGACAAGAAAACTGCTCTCTGTCCAGCTCATGGGAAAATCCACGTCACCTACAAGATCTACACATTCACACTCCGGAAATATGACCCAACCCAGAGTTTATTAGTTCAACTAAAAATGTATTGTTGAGCTCCCTGTAGAATTTATGTACCTGCTTGGCTTGCTGACTTTGGCAGTTTCTTCCATATTCCAAGCAATAAGAATTATCTGCTGTATTTCTTTTCTTGCATGGCTAGTTTAATATAACTGAAATATTTTCCTGTTATTAATTCTTTGTCATTGATACTTGTCAGACTTCAAAGAAATAGTCAAAGAACTATATTCACAATTTTTCCCCCAAGATCCCTTGTCCTGGCTCAGCAATTGGCATTTTCCAGTCTCAATCATCTTTCTTATTCTTTATAGAAAGTTTCTATAATATTATTTTAATTCTTCTTGCCTAAAAATAGACGAAAAGAAAACCCACAATAAAACAGTTCACCTTTCCCTTCCCAAGAGAAATAGTCTAGAAGAGGAATATATGTCCTTTATATAGTGAATTGGATTAAAGGCATTTTGGAATCACAAATTTGGTTGGCAGAATTTGATTCCTGCAGCCATTTTCTTAGCTGCAAAGGAAAGAAGGAACTTTCTACATGCAGCACTGAGAAGACTGAGAGCCTGATGGTAGAGCCATCCTAAGTCTGAATGAAATCACATTAAAAATCTTTGCTACAAGACACAACCCATACCAATACCACAGATTCTTAATGGCACCTAGGAGCTGACCATCCTGACTGACATTAGATCAAAGCCAGTGATGCTGTGGGGCTGTAGGCAGCATCGCAGGGAAAGAAGGTGTGGCTGTGGCCACATGGAGCCTGACAGGAGACCTTCTGCTGCATCCTAGGTTGTAGGACCTGGGCTAGTAGGACCTGAGGTCTGATTAAAGCATTTGCAGTGCCCTGGGCATGGAGACACAGCACCCTCATCCTATGGAGCCAGGTAAGGCTGACCAGAGGGACAAAGCTCTTTCTCTGCAGCCTGTGCCCAGTGATGGGCTGTGCATACCCTTCACCTGTGCACACTGTGGTTCACAAGGAACAGTTTCCCTTTCCATTCATGTAAAACCCCAGGGCCTGAGGCCACTACATTCCCTATGGACAAAGGAGCCCTGCAGATGCAAAGTAGGCACTGATCACTCCCATCTCCACAAGTCACAAGGGGCAAGAGATGGGAGCCTTCCTTATGGCCTTACTCACAAGCAAGTCTGACTTGTCATGGGTGGCCAATGGTTAGGGGATGCTAGCTATAGAAGGCCACCATCACCTTCTTATTCATGGTGTGCTGTGGGAAGAGAGCGGCCATGCACCTCACGAGTTTAGCTCAGCTCTCTGTGTTCTTGTCCCACTTAGGGTCATCCTGGCTTTGAAGTAGGACCTTTCTCTGCCCTTTTCAGTTGATGATGATTGTCATGTGGGTCTCATGGAAGATTAACATGAGCTTCTGGGAATGCCAGGGCATGTAGGGTTAACTGGTGGCTCAGAAGATGCAAAATGAAAGGGTTTGCAGCACAGGGCTGTTGGGCTTGCAGCTGATTCCTCTTCCACCATTCTGATACTTACCATTGCCCAGCACATTAGAGGGTAGTGCATGGCTACTTCCTTGGCCCACACCAAAAAGCAGTGTTAAGAGAGGGAGTAGGATCAGGGTAGAAAAGCTGCTTTATGGCTTCCAGGCACCTGCACATGCTAGGGCCTTTTCAGCACCTGTTATGTACTTGTAGCTTACAGAAAGACAAGTACCAACAACTAATGCACAGACACCTGGTTTCCCTGTTAGCCACAATTCGTGTATGTACAATATACACATAACCCCCATATCAAACACAGAGTCAGCTTCCCTGCCCTATCCAATACAAAATTATTCAGGGCCACAAGCCAAACAAATGACATACAACTTGAGCTCTTTTATGCCCCTCAAAGAGCCAACCTCCAGCTCTGCATGTCTGCAGCTGTACATAACTTACTTCACTTGGTACAGGTCTTCTGGTGTGCCACATGTACAAAGGACCACCACTACCTCCAGTGCTTTTCTGGCAACTGATCGTGCTCAATCTGCTCAATTGGTACTGGTTAGTCAAAATGAGATTTTTAAGCAAGATGTTCAGCAGAGCGATTCTACCAGAAGTTTTTGGGTCACAAAAGTCTCATTATGGAGCTGCAAAGATACAGGGAGGGGAAAGCACTGCAGGTACAGATCTCATGGTGTCTTTGGCAAGAAAAAAAAAAAGAACAGGAAAGCCAACCAACCATGGGAACCTGTTCCCCAGCATATACTTCAGGGCTGCTTCCCATGCCAACATCACAATTGGTGTTTCTGTGAAAGTAACTACACTCTGGGTTGAAGTATAGCCAGTAAAACACATAGGTGAAAACATGGAGATACACAGAAATATCCATGGCACATTTGTTGAATGGTGAAAAACTAAATGCTTATCCACAAAAATAAACCAAAATCCCTCAACAATGAAAACCAGCCCTTGGGCCAGCATGCATAGCTTGAAAAAAGAGACTGAATATATGAGGACACCTGTGTCTGAAGTACCCGATTGCTACAGCAGAACAAATATTCTGTGCTGCTGCTCATCCTAACTTGAACAACGAAAGATTAAAAAAGAAAAGGCAGATTTTGGTAAGAATAAAAACAGAGGTAAAGAAAAAGACATTGTTTATTTGTTTCCTCATGGACTCTTGGTGGGCATAGCAGAAGAGAGGATGGGCCTTGGCTAAGAGTGTTAGATAAAAATCATTCCTCCACGGGGAAGTTGATGATGATTAAGAGCCTGACTGATTGATGGTGGCAACAGTAAGATGTGGCATATGTCCAAGTCAAATCATACCACCTTCTCAACAGCCCAAGTGAGATGATATAGTCTGTACTAGGCCAAAATTAGAGCTTGGCATGTTTTTCATTGCTGCCTTCTGTTGTAAAGACCTGAAGGTATCGAAACGTAGACTGACATAACATACTGCAGGCTTTCCCTCTCAAAAGAGAGGAAAGCTAGGAGTTAATCCAAATACACTGATTTTCTTTTGCCTTAATGTGGCTTTTATAAATTCACAGTTCTTTTTTTTTTTTGTTTTGGTCCTGTTTAATATTTTGAAGATGAGAGATAGGAAACAGAGATTACCATTATCCACATGGGAGTTGCATGGCTCCTGAGCCTGTAGCTCAGGTTTGCTTCATCACACTCTTGAAGGCATCTCCTTCCAGCTTAGGAAATCATGTGGAAGCAGCATGAGAACAAGGCACTGCCAAAGGGACTGGGTGGCCACCATGGGGCTGTGACCAAGCATTGCCATCCAGCTCAGCGCACAGCCTCAGAGGGTGCTCCAAGGTCACAAGTTCTCTTAGTTATGTAGAGAATAATTTCCAAATACTTTAAAGAGCTACCCCTGACTATTCTTGTATGCTATTTCAAATCCTTATCAAGGAAGGAAAACAGGAGACTCAATGCACAGAAATACATAACCCCACCTGGAAATTATGCTAGAAAAAGGAAGTAACTTAAAATAGGAGGTAAGATGTAAAGACATCCGACACCCAGCTTCCCAGGCTCTGTGAGGATCGAGAGCTTGCACTGTAATAATCAGTCCTGTTTCAGTAACACCACGAGACTTGAACTAGTACATGATGGCTTTCCAGGTGGTTGCTCAATATTTCATGGCAGAGCAGGAGCAGTATCTACATCTTGGGACCCCCAACCCCATCTTGTGCCTGCGATACAGGAGCTAAAGTGCTCATATCCAGTCAGCTAACCATCTGGGCTGCTTAGTGACTACCCACAGCGTCAAGACAGTTTCTACTACGGACTTCTAGCTGTGCTCTGCCCAACCCTTTGCTATATGCACAAAAGGGAAAGCACACAGCCAGAGTTTAGCAGTAGGTTTTGCAGGTACTCCATATATTATAATGGAAACAGAACGTTAATTGTAGTCAAATAGATTTTGTTTCCATTTGTATACTCCTTCTTTCCTTGGTCAGTCCAAATTAACTGGACAGCTGCAGCAATGTGAACGGCCCCCCCTGCCCTTTTGGGCAGTCACTTCGCCTATTGGCATTCTACAGGATTTAATGTACAAGTGCCTCTCTGCGTTTGTGGGATTTCAAGAGGTAAAAAGCTGGCTTAACTAGTGGCCTGTGACTGAAGACACACAAATCTTTCAGGCAGGTTGTACTCTTCAAGTCCGTCTCTGCAAACAAACAAGGATCTGGAACAGGAGACCGCTGGAGGCACAAGGAAGAAAAGGCATAAACACACTGTTTGGCTCAGCTCTTGCAAGCCTTTGTATTACATACTTGTGGTTAGGGGAGCAATTTTATTGGAAAAAAATATTTCAGAGTGAATTTTCTATGTAAAAATAACTCGTTAATGGAGGATAACCCTGGCAACCAGATGGAAATGTCTGCGTTTAAATCTCAACACAAAAGGAACAACTTAAAGCCCAGAAGAGATGTGGCAATATGAGTGCTTGCTCATTGCCCGACTGCATGTTAGGGTCAGTTGTCCCACTTCAGTGTTTATTGAGATTGTAGATACTGAGATGCCAGAAGTACATAAGCTTGCCACATCACATCACTAACTAATTTTGCTAGGAAGATTAAAGATGCATTTTATCCCTTGTGTGGTTTGGAGAAATTGAGATGAATTAAGTTGAAAAGACTCGATTTTGAATCAAGAGAGCAAACAAGAACATGGACTTCATGATTTTTAAAAAGCACATAAAAAATAGGTGAGCTCAGAAGAGAATCCTTAATTTTCCATTTCTGTGTTATTTTAACTCAAAGTTGTCTTCCTTACTGTGGTCTTTCTACTCAGAGGTGTACAGCAAACAAACCACAAAAGAACATAATACTCCTCTGTATCATCTTCTTTCCTCCCTTGGTTGTTTCTCTTATGGGAAAATAAATACAGTAAGATCTGTTTGAGGCAGCCTGGTCATGTTGACAAGCTGGTCTTCAACCAGAAGTCACATAAGAATTATGATCGAAACCACATGGGACTATTTCAGGAAAGCATGTGGGCTGCTGGAGTGAAGGATGCACTGTATATGGAGAAATCGGTGCATCTCTCCTGTATTCCTCCAAAATGAACACAAATGCCTCAAAGAATCTTCCATGTTTTGGAACCCAAACATGTTGGCTTGGAAGGTTTGTTTACATTCAGCCCTTGTCTACACAACAAAGAGCTTGACCACACCTCAACATCAATGAGAACATGCGCTGCTTTCTTTAATCCAGTTTTTAGAGATAGTTTCTCCTGAATATAAACAGTAAGAAATAGCAAGCAGGGATCTTGAACAGCCTCTAGACTACAAATGCATCATTATTCACAGAATATTTTCCCCTTGAGCCCCATCCATTGTCAAGGGTATTTATAGGATTCCTCCTAGCAGTAGCAGGATAAGCAGTCAGTAAATTTCAGGGGTGCACTGGATGCAAAGATAATTCTGGTTTTGCACTTTCACTGGGGATTTTGGGAGATTTTGTCTATCAGCTTAGAGCCTGTGGGACCTTCAAAGCCAAAGTAATAAAATTCACACTGCTCAGCATTATTCATTGAGTTGAGAGGTTGCAGCATTACATCTGAAATTGTGGGTGGCTTTCTAGCAAATGCCCTTTGCTGCTGAACAGGGGGGCAGGCTCCAAACTGAGACTCACCTCCTGCCTTTGTGAACGTACAGCTTTGTTAAGAGGGATTTTCAAAGGTGTTGCTGACAGGTAACTGCTTAAGAGCCCCTTGGTGCTCTTGAAAACCTCTTCTGCTTTATGAACCAAGTTGCAGGTCCTGCCGGACACAGCTTTGCACCATGTGCGGGCTGCTACCAGAACAGTGTGGTGGGGCCACTTTTGGCACAGGATGTCTTGCAGTAAAGTCTAGAACCAGCTCCATGTTGCCCAGGACTTCCCAGGGGTTGGCTGCAAATGCCTAATGCTTCATTTCCTCTCTTCCACCAGCTTTTAAAAGTAGGAATGAGTTGGCTTTATTCGACAAGTCAGCCTTCCTTGCAGTAGTGCTTGGGAAATGGAGTCTGTACAGTGCCTTCAAAGCTGACTAGGCTATCAGACAAGACACAGAATTGGGAGTCAGGAGGCTACAGGTTGGATAGAACAGAATAGAATTGAATTAACTAGGTTGGAAAAGATCTTTAACATTAAGCCCAGCCATTACCCCAGGACTGCCAAGGCCACCACTAAACATGTCACTAAGGTCCTGGGCAGCCTGTTCCAATGCCTGACCACCTTTTGTGGAAGAGGCTGTTCTTAATATCCAGACTAAACTTCCCCTGGCTCAGCTTGAGGCCATTTCCTCTTGTCTCATCCCTTGTTCCTTGGGAGAAGAGACCGACCCAACCTCATTCCATCCTCATTTCAGGTAGTTGTAGAGAGTGATTAGTTTTTCCTTGAGCCTTCTCCTCTCCAGAATAAGCCCCCCAGGCTCCTCAGCTGCCCCTCATCAGATTTATGCTCCAGGCCCTTTACCAGATCTGTTGCCCTTCTCTGGACATGGTTCAGTATCTCAATATCTCTCCTGTAGCAAGGGACCCAGCCCTGCTTCTAGCTGAATATTACCTGCAGAAGGCAGCTTTACCTCTCATTTCTGCACCAGACGTTTGGGCTGTGAGCACTTTGCAGTAAGGATAACACCTCCTTGCAATTTTGTACATCATCAGCCTTATCAGAACTCTGATTTTAGGTGGCTTCAGCCACAATACTAAGAGGCAGCCCATAGACAGTGTCCCAAGATAATCTTGGTCTTGGTCATTTTTCAGCCAAAGACACTGAGAGCTAAATCCTATATAGTTAACAAAGATCTTGTACAACTCAGCAGCTTGAGTTTTCTTTAATGTTTTCACCAAGTCATTCTCTCTAATGTATCCATTAAAGATAAAGTTTGCTAATTATACAGTTATGCAGCACTGATACTAAGTTGAAGTGCTCCAGCTGTATAAATAGAGAAACACTTAGGCAATTGCTTTTATTTGGGTAATAGTTTCACTTGCTACTTTAGGGCTATTTAAAGAAGCTGCTCTCCCTACTAAAGGCTAAAATAAAACAAGCTGATGGATCTGTCATCATTCCTGACAGATAGATGCCAGCACCACAAATCAATCCCCTGCAGTCAGCTCTCATTAGCACCTTGCTGGCAGTATCCCTCTGAAGATCCATGCCTGAGTCAGGGAGAACACAAACTTTTCACTGACAATCACCTTTGGAGACTTGGAGATACCACAGTGAGGTCAGTTGGTGTGAATCTAAACAAAAATGAATGGGAAATTCTGATGTCTGACACATTTTTCTGCATACTCCAAAAGGGGCTGTGTTAACTCAGCACTTTGTTCCCCAAAAACCTGTGGTGTTGATCCAAAATGATGTGACAAGAAAAGCTCAAAACAGGAAACAGAAGAAGGAAGTATGATGGTGATAAAGAGGCCAGGCAGTACATCAGCAAGAAACAAGCACATTTTCACTTTTATTATTAACTTAGATTCACCTTTCCCCCTGATCTGGTGTCTTCACTTCATGACAGTGAGTATTCAGGGTTGATGCAGAGTCATCCATAAAACAGTGAAAGTTATTTACTCAAGAATAGAAGCTGCAAAACGGTGAATGGAAAGGCTACAACTGTGGCACAAGCCAGGATGCAGCAAGAACAACTGTGTTAGTCTCTGGCAGAGGAAGATGAGCAGAGTGGGGTAGAAATGCAGCGACTGATAGCCTTTTCTTGGGATGGTTTACAACAGTACTGTATAATGCACAGAATATGCACCCTATATGCTTGTTTCCCACCATTAAACTCCTGGGTTTTATTTATGAGCAGAGGGAGGAAGGAAAAAAAAATGGTAAAAAAAGAAAAAAAAAAGGGCTAAAGTAAACTCACTTAAAAATAATTTTTAATGGTCACCTATGGCTTGAAATAGAAAATGTATAGAGTAAAATAAGTGCAATATTTAAGCTTCCAGCTATTAGCATACACCTGAATGCACTGCTGCTTGATAGGGATGCTCAGATGGTAGCTAAAGTAAGAGTAGAAACATGGAAACCCATCGAATCAGTGGATGACAAATGCCTCCGTGACATGACAGGAACACAGAGAATTTGGGAGCAATAATATAGTCAAGGTGCTCATACACTTCACACAGGTATATTGAGAACCTTTTAAAAAACATGAATATGTTTTACATGAATGATGCTTAACAAAGATTTGCTCCAAGGCATCTGAAGATAGCTGGGAAAAGCACAGTTTAACTATTGGAAATCAAGTCCCTTTTGCAAATTGGTGTTAGAGGTGGTTGTCCTCTTTCAAGAAAAGGTCAGTTTTGAGTGGTACAAGTGTTTGGAAATCAACAGTTAGATACCAGTGTTTAGAAGCACAGGAGGGGTATGCTTCCAAATAAGATGCATACCTGTGTTAGGTTAGAAATCCAAATCTGGTGAGAAGGTGGCTCACCCCAAGTTTCCAAAAGTATTTTTCAGTGTGAGCAGTGCCTCTAAGCCAAAAGAAATAGATAATCAGTTGAATGAAGTCTTGTAAGATTTTGCTTGATAAGTATGAAAATGAATTTTCCAAAATGAGAGTGTGCTTGCTCACTGACATCCTGGGGTGGATGTCAGCCTGGGAGCTGCGCCAACTGAGCTGGACATTGAGGTAGGATGAATTTTAACTGGATGCCTTTAGTTGTAGCAGCATACTAGACTTAGATTTGGTTACTTAACAGTTTCCATCAAGAGCGAGCAACATGCCCTAGGAAGAGAACAGATAAATCTAATCTATGTACCTTGGCTATTTTGATAGGAAAAGGACAGGTCACATTTGTTTGACCTTTTTTTCTCAAAGTCCGATCTTTGCCCAGTTGTGCGCAATCACCGCACTACTTCATTCCCCACTGTCAGCAAGACAGGCAATACTGAAATAAGTGCACGATGACATCTACTCGTGTCAAAAATAGCAAACCCAAAACAAACAAAACCCCTTCAAATTAACCAGCAACAGCAGCCAATTCAGTAAAGACAACATGGTGTCGGCCCCTTTAAGCGGAGGAGGTTTAAACCTCTGGGAGTCTCTGGGATGAATCTCCCAGGCTCTTGCAGCTGAAGGGTCTGTGTCACTTGCCGCTTTCCCCTTTTCCCTCCATGTGCAGGCTCACACTTGCCCCATGTGGCTGAGCTCCAAGGCACCATCGCTAGCCAATTGCCTGCACTGTATTCTCATGGGGGAAATAAAGATCCCTTTAAAAATAATTGTGTTTCAGTTAGGAGGGAGGCAGAGGGGTGTGCTAGACCCAAGCACAAGGCTAGAGAGCTCTAGCTAGGGAGAAAAGCTGGTCTGGTCTGTTTGCCTCTTTGAAGGGCTGCTTTAGGGTCTGCCTCCAAGTTCAGGATTTTCCATGCTGAACCTGATTTGAACCTGAATCAGAGCCCAAGTTTCCGTTGGACATAAATCAGTTTTGGCCAGATCTTGTCCCTGAGACACATGTGAGCAACTCCTGTTGAAGTTAAGGGCTGATGTGTGCGTGCACGTCTGTGTAACGGTAGGAAGGTCATGACTACGTGCCTATTCTATAAACTTTGGGTACTCGTTTGATATGTTTCTTGCCGTTCATTGCCTCTTTACTCACTAGTGATTCTCGGTTTTCAGTGTTTGGAAAGAACAAGGGTTCTCCTGATGCTAGCTGTTGCTCTCAGAAGATATCATACATAAAATCTTGCTGGATTTCCATCTCAGTCAAATGTTTACAACAAAGTTCTGGAAATTAGAAAGTCAGGGTTATGTCCTGCCTGGCATACACTGTCTCACTGCGGCTGATCACTGAGCCAAAGCTATCTAAGATGTGCTGCAAGACTGACAACTTTGAATCAAATTCTTGGCACCTTCTACCCATTTCCATCCCACCGCTAGTCTCTGTGCACACGTTCACATACAGAAAGCAAGCAGTTAATCTTAGGTAGTTTTTTAAAGAAAGACAGTAAAAGCTTTCTTTCAGTAGACCCATCTTCACATCTTATTGCTCTTATTCATTCCAAGGTGTCTTTTTCTCCATGTGGAAAGTATCCCTCTAGAGTTCTTTAAGAGAAGTCTTAAAAGTCCTGTTAACCTGCAGGCATAACAAGAAAAAGTCCACCAGGGAAGCTGCATGGTACATGTACAGAGCACATGGGAAATTTCTCAGAGAATGTGGTTTCGGGGGTTTTTCCCCCCTGTCAAAGGCTCAAGAAGTGAAGGAGAGTTTCAAACAGCCTCGCACCTGGAATAAAGCAAAGATCCCAAACAAATACAGACTTAAATACTTCTCCAAGCATCATATAGAAAGCTACATATCACTGGCATGTTATCAAGTGCGCAATCTTGTTAAACATGTAATAGATGGTTGATCTGTTCTGGTCCCTCTCTACAAAGGGCCATGCTTGTCTCCAGTTGTTGTTGCTTCCATGACAGATGTGACTTAGAAAATGACAGCTTGTTTCTGGCTATAATAACCTTAAATATTTAACAATTTTCTTTGCCTGCTACATTCAGGAGCCATTTTGCTTGTTTGCTTTTCTCCTGAAAACTACAACTAAAGTCAGTTCAACATCATGTATTGAGCTGCTCTGCGCATGGAAAAAAGTGGAGTATGAAGTGGATCTCCATACTTTCAATCTCTCAGGGAGAAGGGGAAAAAAACATTGGATCAAATTTAGCTTTGGCGTAAGCGGGTGCAATTCCCAGAGGGATTTGCACCCGCTTATGCCAGGATTGAGTTTGGCTCATGGAGCTTTCAGGGTGGTCGCGTAATTAAATTATATGGTGGTTCAGTGTATTTCTACAATGCCAAATGATGCAATATTTTTCAGAGAGGACAGCTGTGCATTATTTAAAACAAAATCATCTACTACCTTCATAACCAGCTTGCTCTCGAGGTTCAGCAGTTTTCTAAGCCATCATTGAGGCATCTTAAGCTTTTGTTTTCAGACAGGAACACTGACAGTCTGAATTATACACTGCTTCCTCCTTATTAGACGCTGCTTATAAAAAAAATACTGCCACTGTGGTCTACAGTTCAATGAAGTCCATTGTAAACTCCCCACTATAACATAAACCTCCCTAAAACACATAAAATTATTGGCTTCCAAGACCAGCCTCACTGAAAGAAAGCTCTGTATTTAGACTTTGCTTAAAACACAGGTATTTGGTAGGATGGAATTCAAAATCCCAACTCAGTTTTAAAAGGTTGAGTCCAAGGAAAGTTGACACAGACCATGTAATTTTAATTAAAGAAAGATTTTGCTCCTTTATAGCCAACAGGGGCATTGTAACATTGACATATTGATGCTAAATAATTATGAGTCCATAAATAATTCAGTATATAAAAATGCTGTATGGCTAGTGCCAGGTAGTGAAGGGAATAGCACTGAAATAGCTGACCTGCCAGGTTACTACTACAATGCCAGGGGATAGACAGGCAATGTGACCTAGCAGCTATCAAAATAGTGAACACCATGGGCTACACTACCCACAGAGAGCACTTGAAAGTGGAAAACCAAGGGCTGTCCAGTTTTGTCACCTCAGTATTTTAGCACCCCTGTCATAGAAGAGGATAAACTTTAAGGAATGGTAGCAAGGAGAAAGGCAATAGGGAAATCACATGAAGAAAGAGAAATATTAAAAAGCAAATTAATGATGAATCAAGAACACCTTTTTTTTTTTTTCCAGGAGTTGGTTGAATACCACAAACTTATTTCCATGGATAACCATTAACCTTTAAGACCAAATTCAGTTCAGATGTGCTCCTGACCCTGTGGTGTTCACTTTCCATGAACTTTCAGAAGTCAAACATTCATTGGCATAGATAACTGGGAAAACAGACTTCAACCTCTCACTCCAGAGTATTAATGCCAGCAGTGACATATTTTAAGAAAGATGGCATTTTTGTGTTTTATTTATTTAAAAGCTTGATAAGGAGGCTTATCTTTACCAAATGAAACATGTCACACAAGTCTGTGATGGGAACCATATCCACAAAGCTTTCCAAATACATTTCTGGTCTGTGCTATTAGCTGTGCTGACATTTGAAAATGCTCTGCCCATGGATGTTCTGAGATCGATACATCTTTGTAAGTAAAGAACATGAGGATGACGGGAAATCAGAGGCATCAGGCAGGTACTGTCAATCTCCCTAAAGCTTCACAATGTACATAGACTAACACTGCATTGAAACCTTCCTCAATTAATTAACTACAAGATAACTACACCTACAAAAGCTCCATGGCTTGGTAAAGGTAAAAGAAAGGTTTTCCATTTTATTTCCCAAGATGTGAGTGTTAGATTTTCATTAGTGAATTAGAGCAGAAAAAAAAAAAAGTAAGAAACCTTTTCCCTCAAGGGAATAGTCTTCAAATATCTGTGTGCTCACTTCTGTGCCTGCATATATGGTGCCAAAGACACAGCCTGTCCCTTGGAGGGCCAAGCAGCATGATGGCTGCAGTGGGAGAGCCAGGTTTACCTCCAGGTTCATACACACTGACTGGTGGGATGCAAGCAGCTACTCTGCCAGGTCCTGGCAACTACAAGGGGTTATGGGCCACAGAAGTGAAAAATAAATCACAGGGACACTTTTATATGCCAATCCAAGGCCTCTGAGGGGTTTGTGTTGATTCCACACAACTCTTGTCACAACTCTACTGCAGGTGCAGCCCTCTTTCATCCTCTAAATCAAGACATTTCCTTTCCCATAGTTTGGGAAAATAATAGACTCCTGCAGCTCTCAACCAGAATAGAACCTCCCACTGAATGATTTCTTCCTTCTTTATTCCTCTTCTCACTGCCAGTAACAGCTGCCTTATGGTTGCCATTTCAAGAACCAGTGTTAAAAGCATTCCTGACAGCTTGTTACGGCAGTTTGCTCTCCTCAAAAGCTTCATCCTCCTTTTTATTTTGAAAGAGGAGTATACCCAGCTCCCTGGCCTGGATCCCTAGTCTCACTTCACAGGTGGAACCCATGCTTCAGTTTTGGAGTAACAAAAGACCGTCAAGTCTACTTGTGGACTGCCTTTATAGAGCTGGGGAATAGTCTACACAGGTGGCCACCACCAGAACATACCCCTGAATCTTCATCAGGACTCAGAACTTAGAGTGGTCACTTATCACCACACTTATTTAGGAGGGGAGCTTTGCCAAGACCTCAGCATTGGCTGAATTTTATCCCCTCCAAGCTAATTAGGCTTTGGGGAATGTCTTCAAATTCAAGAGGACCAGAGCAAGTCCAGGCCAGAGGGAATGAGTTCTTAGTTCACTGCAAACAAGACACAAGCCACCCACCACAAATTCACATGCACACTAAGCATTGGGAATTCTCATAAAATTATCACTCTCCTTTTTTGCTTAATCCTGCCAGATGACAGAAAACCAAGACAAAAAAAAACCAAACCCAAACAGTTTGACTAATCATCTCATGGGTAAATGGCCTAAAGCGTTCAGTAATGAGGGATAAAAGTGTAGAGAGGAGGCAGAACAAGTCATCGACTGTAGTGCACAGGCATGGAGACAAAGCTTAATAAAGAGAAACTTAAACAGGACAAAAAAGCAAGCTGGATCATGCAGTCCACAGCTTACTGTTACAAACCCAGCCTGGGCTGGCAGAAAGGCATCTCTGATTTCTGGGTGGCTTTTCCAGCAGTTCTTGCCATTGTTTTGCTGATGGAGCAGGGAGATCCCTGTGAGGAAAGCTATGACATGGTCATTGACACCTTGGTAGAGCCAACTCTGACAAATACATGTGTTTGTGCTCATTTGCTAACAGGCCAGAATTAATTCCCAAAGCTTTTATCTCATCTTATACTACATCTCCCAAGAAGCCTCATGATCCAAACCCTTCCCTATCCTTATTTCCATGGCTGACAGCCCAATATGCTCAGTCCAAAAGAAAGAGCAATGTGTGCCTGCATAAACAGTTTACTTTCCAAAAGTCCTTTGTGATTTGTCAAATTAACACCTGGAGAATGAGACAAGAAGGAGTTCCATCCCCAGACAGAGCAGGCCATCCCCCAAGTTTCCTCACCACCTCTTTTGTAGAAGTGGTTCCCAGTGTAAGTTGCTGTACATTTGCCGTGTGTGGCCTAGCTCCTATTCCCAAGCTCTTAGCTCCTTAATTACCCTCCTTCTGAAGGGTCAAGCTTTGGCTAAAGAATACCCTGCACTCACTTATCCTTCATCCTAATGAATGCTAATAAAAAACATTTAGTTGACTAATGCAGCATAAAACTCTGCCAGTTTCATTGCATCTGCTTAATAAGAACCTCATTTAATATCAAATTACTGCCTGCTCAGCCAAAGACTTGTATTTGTGGTAACAGGGCTGTGAGGCGGGAATATCAAGAGCTGTAATATGGAAATTCCTCACTAATATTCTCTGCAGGGCTGTGCGATTACTTAATTCATTTAGCTGAGCAAGTCTGATGGCTCGGCCAACTGTTTCACAACACCGAGCACAATGCTAGGCAACTAGCTTCCCCATGGGCTGCTCCTGCCATATCGCTTTTCCTGGGACCCAGCTATTAACAGTTGCTTTGGGGATTGCAAAGAGGGTCACAGATAGTGTTACCAAATGAATGAGCTTGTAGTAGTGAGCACGAAATCCTGCTTCTTCCCAGTCAATCAAACGCCAGCCAGAGGATGTCCTGTGAGACAGCAGCCGCAAAGAAAGAGCATGGCTGAGGTTTAGCCTCCATCTGTTCGTATTGGGGAGCACTGGCACATGGATAAATGCCTGCATTTAAAGGTATAGAGAAACCTGCCCTAGAACTCCACCTTATTCTGCTTGACTCACATGCTCCTGTAGAAAACAGTTTCCACACTGCACATCAAAGCTTTTGGGGGAATATAAAAATATGTAAACAGTGACAATTCCCAGCTCCCGTGAACAATCACTTGCCAGAACCATTTTTACACACATTCCTCACAGCTTTAATCAAACCTCAGACAGTAATGTTTCAAGGGAAAGAATTTAAGCTGTATACTTGAGGTAGAAAGAACCATATTAAGGAAGAATGCGATACGCTACCCTTCGTAGATCACGGGTTTTTAAAGCAATTAAAAATATTCTATGATGTCTTCAGCTTTGGACAGTTTTGGCAAAAAAAAAATACTGAAATATTTTGTTCTGGTTTATGTTTGAAAAAGGATATTGAAAAATTAAAGAGAGAGAAGGAGTGAGAATAAAAGAAACACAACCCACAAATGTGATTCAGCAGCTGCACAAGGGCCTTATAGTGGAATTTAAAGCATTTGATTTGCTTAGTTCAGTAGGAAATTACTAGAATATGGAATATGTGTGTCCTCTCAGGAGGAAAATGGTCTAAATAATGTGATGAACAGCAGCAGAAAAGTTATGAGTGGCACTGAAGTCAGGCCAGCACAGTATATCCCATGGTGGGCGCAAGCTGACAAGGAAAGTAATAGCTCTGCCAGTACAGTTTTCAAAACAGATGTCTGTCTCAGGGATACAGTTTCGTCAAGTAAGTTCTTGAACTCAGGAAAAGATGTGGGTGGAAGGCAATGGTCTGCAGCAGGTCAGCTATGAGAGTGGTTGGATAGAGTATGGTACAAGCCCAGAGACTGGCGAGGAGAGATTAAAAACCCTGAGGAAACCCACTGTTGGAAGAAAACTGCTCAACTCCTGTGAGAAGAAACCCCTCTCCACACAAGGCATTGCTGTAGCAAAATAGTTTGTTTGTACACATCTCCCTTTAAATCATCTTACTGGTGGGTTTCCACCGTTACAGACTCCCTTCCAGACAGACTGCACACGTACTAACGCTGGGACAAAGCAACTGCTAAACAGTGCAGATATTCTTGCGTCTATTTTCCTATAAGAGGAAAAACCACATAGAGGGCCAGGAAATCTGCATTGTTTCAAGACTCTCAAGGGCCAGCAGATGTCCTGAGAGCTGCAGAGAAAGGCGTTTGTGGGAAAGGTCTGTGCCTGCATTACGCACCGCACACCACGTCCACCTCCCTGGCAGAGGGAAATTGGATATACCAGTGATGCCACATTGATGCAACCAAGTGCCTGCATTTGGTAGGAAACTGATCCCATCTCTTCCTGCTTCATAGGACTTTTGCAAGTGGTTTCTGTGGTGTCAAAGAAGGAGCAATACAATGAGTTTCTGCCCTCACCACTATTACCTTGTGCTCAGGTTTGCCACTTGCACCGTTTTTACACTGCTGCTCCTCACAAAATGCTTGGAATCCAAGGATGGTACCAACTTCAGCAATTAGAAAAAGCTGCTTTGCACAGGAAACCATTGCTTTCCACATCCCACTCTCCCTTCCCTCAAAATTCCAAGCTAGATAATTTGAGGAAAATTTTCATCCTTATCTGCATGTATAAAGTTCATTTCCCTTGCACACCCTTGAACTCCCATCTGCTTTCCTGCTCTGCAGTCCGCAGTCTGTCACCAGCAACATACAGAACCCAAAATTCAGTACTGGGGTCCCATCTTGATTCATCCTTTGGTATTGCTTGCGCGGCTTTGATTTCAGTGGCAAGTTCCAATGGATTTGTGATCTCATTATTACACTCCAGGAAAGTCTCTGAAATAGTTCAGATTTGACTTAAAGCTGGAGATGCACTTCATGGAAAGGACAGAATTTGTGGGAAGAACTCAGACTTTGTTCATCCATGGATGCATAAACCATGGCCAGATTTTGGCATGGAAGAGAAGTCTTCATCCTCTGGATTGCCTATGTTTCATTCAATTAAATAACCTTACTCTACTGTTAGCTTTGCTAACCTTCAGATTCTCAAAGTCAGGATATTTCTTCACCTCAAGGAGGATCAGAAGACTAAAAAACATCAGCCTTGACAAAACTGAGCATCTAATGGTATTTATACACATGCTGAGAGGGGTCCACCTTCATGTCCAAAACTGCTTCTGGTGGTTGCTACCATTATGACCTCCCCAGTTGCCTGCCTGGCACAGAAAAAAAATCACACTTTGGCTCTGCTGATGTGTGCTTCTGTGTGGTCAGCTTTAAACAAACTGTTGCGTGAAACCTGGAAGGACTTTGAGGAGGAGCATTGTGCCTTCAGGACACCTATAGCATAAGCAGTGTGGAGGTGTATTGCACTGTTCCAAACATCATTACTGCTTTATGATAACACATTTAACTATCTACTCCCAGATAACCTTCCTACTCCTAAACAACCACTATTATGTTTTAAAATTCATTCTGCTTATGTACTCCATAACTCCTTTGAACACTAAAAACCACCTTTTTAGCAAATTTATAAGTTCCTCTATTGTAATGCAAATTACCAGAATGAGCAGGAGTGGAGTGGATAAAACCAAACACATCTAAGTCATCAAGGCTTGTGAACAGACAAGAAAGCAGATGAAAACCGATGCAGCCCTACAGTAAGAGAAGACCTCCGTGGGCTTATGTTCAGCCTGAGAGCTCCCTGTCTGCCTTGCTACCATTAGTGAGGGGAACAGCCCAGGGATGAAAACGGGATACCCAGAAGGAAGAAAAACCCTGCATGGACTGAAAAGGCAAACCATAGAGGATCTCTGGACAGATGTGTGTTGAGAACAAGAAAATGTCCCTCCATACCTAAAAAGCACTTCTGAACCCCTGCTTCAATCCCAGGCAGCCCAGCCTCACGGGTTTAGGTAGAGAGGGACAAGTGTCCCTGACACTCAGAAGCTGGTGGCAGAGCCATTCAAGCCTGCATGACCACCATCCCCTTCCCCAGCCTAGGTATGATGAGACGACCAAGGGCTTGTGCACCTCTTCCAGACAGACACTGCTGCTTCCAGAGCACTGCAGAGGAGTGAGCATATGGCAGGCCACAGTGTCCTCTAGAGGTGGAAAAATACCTCATAGTCTGGTGACAAGGAGGACAGGAGGGCACTGGGAAGCAGGATTGCTCCACCAGGCCAGGAGGGACTGCTCCAGGCTGCCAAGGGCAAGGGTAGAGGACCACTGCTAGGCATAAGCACAAGAGGTAAAATGGGCTCACACCATCTGGCTAGTTCACAGGGGACAGTGCCCCCAGCACAATGGAAATAGTCAAAACTCACTTACTCGGATCCAAACCACATAAATGAAACAGCTCAAGGCTCCCAGATGTCAACCCCCAAATTTGGCAGCTTTACTGCCCATCACACCTCTTCTACTCTTGGAGAGGGTTTATAGCCGTTTGGGTTGCCAAGCATAATCAACCTGATGCTGGGTGGGCACAGTGGGAGGGAGCCCTGCATGGTGGGGTGGCCACTTGGTCTGGGCTCTTCAGGTCAGGTAAGACAATCTTTGTGAGGATAAGGAGGAAAAAACACATGCAATTGCTCTGTGGAGTAGTGGTTTGGGCCAGGAGCTGTTTCTGGTGTTCTTAGACATGAGGAGCTCACGAGTTTGAGTAGTCCTGTGAGGCTTTGTACAACTGTGGAAAATGAGGCTCTTAAGTGCTCTAACACTTGCTTTCAGCTGCTATCCTCAGAAAACCAGGAAAGCCTCCTACGTACCTTTCAAAAATAGCTAAGAATATATATATATTGATGGGAAAGAGGAAAACATTTAATACCCATGAAATAGGCTTAATATACCCTTTCCAGGAGGACTATTCCTTGAAAGACAGATGCTCATGCAGAACATTGTGCCTGTACCATTGCTGAGCTGTAGCTGCTTGTAAACACCAGTCACCACGGGCAATGCAGTCGCAAAAAATCACTGCACAAGGAAGAGCACACTGAGGAAAGGTAGAAACCAAGCACCCAGAGCAACACAGAGGTAAGGGTCTGCAATGCCTGCTGGAGCCCTGACCAGTTCCTTGCTGCCCTCTCCTATCAGTGCTGGAGCCATGAGTCAGCCTAGACTCAAAATACATCCAAATAAGTGTGAATGCCTGACATATGACAAATCAAGAATGGAATAAATGAAATACCCACACACATTTAGATCCTTGCTCTGAAGCTCTTACTTTGCTTCTCCCCCCTTATCCTCTCTTTGCTGTTGGCGGCTGCTGCTATTGCCTCAAAACATATATCACAGAGCATTCTGCCCCAGGAGTTCCACCAAAGCCTCATTTGGTCAGGCAGATCTTGTGGGTCCATCTTTCAAGCACCAAACTCTTATTATTGTGAATATTACTAAACAAAAGAGCTCTCAGGAGCTCCCTTTAGTTCAAGAGGGGAACAGCTGTTCCTCCCACAGCCCTTTTGGCTTGGCCCAGTCCATAGGTAGCTGCAACACAAAGAAGCTGGGGAAGCCAACCACAGTGTAAAGAATTATTTATAAACTGGTAACGGCTGCAGAGCCATGGGTATTAACCAGCTCTGCTTTGTGGAGAGAATGCTTAAAGTGCCAATATCCTGCTTGCTCACCAACCAGTGGCTGAGAAACCAGATGTCCACAAGTGGACTGAAAACCTCTGGGAGACCTATAAAGGAGTACTTAATCTCTGCATCCCACTCTTGTAGCCCTAGCTGTTAAACCAGACTGAAAAGTATAGTATTTCCCCCAATTCTAGCCTAGGAGAGGGAGGAGAATTACAAGAACCGATTTCTCAGTGTGTTTTTAACCACCACTGACCATGTGTGGCTCTGGCTGAACTGATAGAGGGTGTCCCATGGCAGAAGCTCATCTCTCCCATTACATCCCAGCTCCAGCAGGGTCAAGATAACAGCTGTCCCTGCTCAGGATGTATGACCAAGGCAATCTGTAGGATCAGCTGTTGGCTCAACACCCTGCACCCTACATACTGCCTGTATTTTTAAGTACCTAAATGTACCAAGAAGTAATAAAAACCCTTTGTGTAAATCCACTGGCAGGGTTTCTAAGCATAAAAACACAAACCAAAACACAAACCGACATCCTTCAATACTAAGGTCATCGGAAGACACCAATCTCCACCTTCTGCTGTACTGATCAAGACAACGGGTCTATCTTTGGTAGAAAGCCAGAAAGGTCTCCAAGCCAGGAGAGCTAACACCTTTCTTGCACAGGGTGAGCCTCCTTCCTTGCGGGAATAGGCGGTCAGACACTGCACTGCTGCACAGTGCCCAGCAGGTGGTAATATTTGTTAAAAGTTTAGCCCACACGGTCCCGAACGGCAGCAAATTGCACCTGAGAGTAACCCTGCAGTGCCGCTGCCTGAAAATAACATCATTGTGAGGAAAAAATGAATATAGGAAATAATTACAGCGACTTGGTCAGACTTGTGCTCTCCTTTCAGAATAACCCGTCCTGAACAAGCAGTAAGCACTGCCTACTGAAGCAAAACTGATTTCCATCTACATACTGAAGTCCACAAAAGATTACAAACAAGTTGTGTAGATGGTTTTGTACCTGCCCCCAGCATTCCTCATTTCCAGGGACAGGTGGTACAAGTTCATGACTTCTTTTTCTTGGCCTCCACTTGACTTTAGATGTCTTCTATTTGTGTTATTTATTGTTCATTCTAATTACTATTGGATAACTCAAGCACTTGAGAGCTGGCAAAATAGAACCACTTAAATGATCTTCCCTGAAAAGCTGCTGTATTACACAGCAAGCAAGGCCTGTATGAATACACATGAGAACATGTGTTTCTGAATCTCAAACTATAGTTGCAGCAAGCACATTGCTCACAAGTCCGTATCATGCAGTAGCATCATCATGCTGTTTGGTCAGCCTTTGCTCTACCCAAGTCACCACCTAAACACCAAACAATAGGCCCAAACATAAGTGCTTACCTCTTCTCAGATAGTGTACAAGTCCTCCAGCTGCTGAGGAGCCTCCAATAGAGAGAAATCACTTTCTGTCCAGGATAGGTCCTCCCTGCAAGTTGTAAAGAAGTGATCACATTCCTGTCCCCCCCTCAGAAAAGCATTAACCCACTGCACAGAATAACTCAAGGAGCAGGTTATGGTCCAGCGAGAAAGGCCAAGAGGCAAGTTCTAGAAACCCTAGACCAGCATGCTTGGTACAAGTGGTGTTAATTTTTAACTCTTCCACTTGTCTTAGCAACACTGGGGATTTTAATTACTTGTATTAAGCACTTCGTTAGTGCAGCCCAAGTGGTTTCTTTGGAGGTTTTCTGCCTCCTTCTTCGAAATCTGGTATCCTTGAAAACATATCCAAGAGAAGACTTGGATTTCTATTTTTTCAGACTTTCTTATATTTGTCTACATCTCTAATTGGAGACTCTGAGTACAAGCACATTAAAGGTGCCATCCCAACAGTTTTGCTCAGTTTATCTCAAGTTTTATGTTCCTTTACTCTCTTTCTTGGAGAACTTGAAAATAAAACAGTGTTTTTTAATTTTGGTCAAGACCACCTAGTGATTAACACCTGTAAGACCAGATTTCAAGACTGGAGAGGAGCATTGCTATAAGCTGTTATAACCTGCTCTGATCCCCTGCATAATACAAGCTAAATAATATCCATACTAACTTGCCTCAAACTGTAACAGAGATTTGATCACTGTTAGCCAGATAAAGATGACCATAAGTGTAGTCTGTATGTGTAGATCCCACATTTATCATTAACACCCCGGTTTAGTAGTGACTATTTCCTCTCTGCCACCTCCCAGTAACTTTTCTGCATAAAGATCAAGTTAACACATTTTTGGCATAAAGTAACTTAATAATTGCCCTTTATAGTACCAAAGAAAAAGGGAAGATATCCTAATCAGAGTCTATAAAATAAGGCAGACTGCCTTGCCTGAAAGATTACACCATACTGAAACCCAAAGCCCAATCACTCCACTAAAAGACCAACTTGATAAAGAAGACTCCTGCTACAAACTCTGATCAGTAACAGCTCCTCCACTGAAAAACAGAAGAGGTCTCTTTGAACTTCAGTAGTCCACATACCCTCCAGCAGTGAAACAGAAAAAAACAGCAACCAAGTCGCCATGCTCATATAACATCTATCTTCTCCCAGGTGTTTTATTTAGGACCCTCGTACCTCTGTCATGTGATCCATATAATAAGATCCAGCTGGCTTCCTTCTCCAAACAGCTATGCTTCTCTACCTGGGGCTATTCCCTGGATTATACCTATGGTATGTGCCTTCCTTCCTCCACATGAAAAGCTTGTTCATGTGGCATCTTCCTGATAGCACTGCAGGTGTTGGACAACTTTGTTAGCAGCAAAATGATCTCCTAACCTCTCTCCCACTAAAGCTGTATGGAAAAAGCCAGCTTCTCTGCAGTACTCTATGTAACTTAAGCTGTGTGAGTTGTCTAAAAGCTGTTAGGTAGTCTCTATCTCTCCCTATATTAGCTCTGTACATACACTGCATGTCCTTCCAAACACACCTGCAAAAGGAACCTACTGTACAGCTGGAGGAATGACCTGTCGACCTTCAGTATTTACAGCCTTTTCTCCTCCAGGAGACCAAGACTCTTATATTTCTCTTTTCCTCCCTGAAACAAGAGTAACTTTCCATATGATGGGATGGGCAACAAAGCCTGAAAGCAGTATCCCACCCAAAAAAGAGGGCATTAACACCAAAGACAAGGAAACTGTTCAAAACAGTTTACTCCAACAGAAGTAGCTCTACTTTGAATACTCATAAATCTGCCAGGTCAGAAAGACATGTACATAACCATGTACCCATGACATGTGGGGCTAGGGAAGTCCTGGCATAGACCACTTGGGGTGAAGGCTGGTCGAAAGTCTCTGAGATGGCTGCCTTGTTGGACACCAGTATTCTTATTCTATCTCTAACTTGAGTCCACCAGCATGAAGGCAAAAAACATGAACTAAGATCTCGCTCGTGCTGATAATCTGCCTTTCAAATGACTCTGTAAGCCCTCTGACTCTCTGAACTAGCCACCCACTCCTCCTCTGAGACCTCTCAACACTTCACATGCATCCACAGAAACCATGATTCAAACAGATGGGTTTAGGTGGTGTCGTGATTTAAGCCCAGCCATAACTCATGCAGTCTCTCTCTCTCACTCCCCCCTCTTCCTCCCCATCCTGCTCCCGGAGGGATGGGAAGGAGAATAGAAAGAACGTAACTCCCATAGGTTGAGATAAGAACAGTCCAGTAACTAAGGGATAACACAAACCACTGCTGCTACCACCAATAATAATAATATGGGAAGTAACAACTATAGTATAGCCACTCACCACCCACTGACTGATACCCAGCCCGACCGAGCAGTGATCTAACCCTTCCGAGTTACTGCCCCCAGTTTTTACATCCTGGGCATGACGTGCTGTGCTATGGAATACCTCTTTGGTCTTTTTGGGCCACGTGTCCTGTCTCTGCTTCCTCCTGGCTTCCCTTCCTCCCTGGCAGAGCATGAGGCTCAGAAAGTCCTTGGTCAGATAAGCATTACTGAGCAGCAACTGAAAACACTGGTGTTATCAGTGCTGTTCCCAAGCCAAAAGTCAAAAACACAGCACTGCACCAGCTACTAAGAAGGAGAAAAACGGCAGCTACTGCTGAACCCAGGAGAAGTGGGCAGGAAGAACCCTGGCTCCCCAAACATGAGGATTCTGACCCTTCAGCCTCCTGAAGAGATCAGGCATCCCAGCTTTCAGTAGGTGCTCTGGCAGCAGTGGGACTCTGTCCCAAGGATGAATATCCTCCAAGGGAGCAGATGTGGCACAGGAGCCTTTGGAAAAGGCCCATAAATCCTGCCTGCTTATGGGGGAGAGGGCAAAATCCTGCTTACAATGGGATGTTCATTTTTGCAGAGGAAGGTGATGACAGCTGGGATGAGGGAAGGGGGAAAAAATTCAGGGCAGCACCCTGTGTGGGAAAAGATCTCTCCCCTGCCTGCCTCAGCTAGCTTGCGCTTGGAGCCAGCCAAATGGGGCACTGGCTTCAGCCAGCCCACAGTGTGGCAAGGGCTCACCCCATGACCCAGCATCTCCTGGCAATTTCCATCTATTCTGTGCTGGCTCTAGGGATAAAACCCAGGTTTTTCCTGGAAGGGGTGGACACAGGATGCAAAAAAGAAGTGGGAAAGGGAATACCTACATCTGCTTGATACCACTGCCTCTGGGCCACAGCTGAGCACCTTCAAGAGCACATGAGTGGGATGCTACTGCACCTCCTTGGTTCAACATAGCTACCTCTACAGAGCAAGTATCCCACCTGCTTTGAATGGCTTCCTCATCTCCAGTGTCAATGCTTTCCCTTTCAGGTGCTTTCAGACTTTCTTGCCCATCCCATCTCATTTCAGACAAGAAAAGTGAAACATAGCAGAGGGAAATACTAATAAACCAACATGTCACTGCTGTTTATTAAGTTTTACTCATTTGGCAATAAATCTGTGCTGTGCCTGTTCTTTTAATTAGTTGTCTCTCAGTCAGGAAAATCAGGGCTGCAAAGTGCTGATATGGTGCTAAATAATTACCAGGAAACACGTGCTTGAGGTTGGACCAGGACCTTTCACACTGCTATTAGCAGATCCTTGCAAGGCACTGGGAAGGAGCAGGGCTGGGAGCCACAGCAGTGGGAACCCACGCTGAGGGATGTGGGGAAAGGCTGCCACTACCACACACCATGTGGTGGCTCAACCCTCCCTTCCCAACGCTGTAAGGCTTGTGGGGAGTGGGGAAACTGAGGCAAGAAGGGACAGAATTGGTCCACAGAACATGAGGGGTGTCCAAGAGTAAGTGAATGACTATCAGGTTGTTTTCTTCCCTGTCCTTCCAGGACATTAAGAGAAGGCCTTGCTCAAATATGATGTGAGAGCTCACTTGCAACCATCTGTCCCAATACATGTGCAAAGAGCAAACCATACATTCTCCTTCAGTGTAAGGAGAGAGGAGAAGAAAGACTACACTATACAGACTTACTTCAGAGGGAGATGTCAGGCAATACAACTCTGTCTTACTTTTCGCAGTGAATATGTAACACCAGATGACATTTGCTTTTCAGCTAGGTGGGTGGCTTTTACCTTTATGTTCACAATACACAGCAAAGGCTCTGGCCACACACAGGGAGACACTGAACTTGAGGTAAAACCTTGAAGTGCATGGCAGCAGGAGCAGCCCAATGAGTAGACCTTCCACTGAGAACTGTGAGAAGGGAGAAGGCTGTGTACCAAAAGGTGAGGTGTTTCATCATGTGAGAAAATAGCCCACAAGGAAGCCAGGAGTAAATCTCTGGTTGCTGGGTGGGCTTAATGGCTCCTTACAATTGAATCATATATTCACAGCTTTTTGGAAATTGGAACAACTTGAGCTGCTGTGGGTTAACCCATTCCTACACCCATGGCCTCAGTCTTATGCAAACACCTACTTTTATTGCCGGAGCCATTACCAGGCACTAATGTGAAACACTTCTCAGGAGAGAGCCAGCCCAGTTTCTCGGTCCCCAAAGCACAGAGCAATTTAACTGCGCACAGGAGACTTCAAGTGCATACCTGTCTCTTCACATCCTGCGATGTAAACCAGGCTCGGCATCAACTGATAACTCTGGTTTTGCACATTCAGAGGACTTGTCCTCCAAGCATTTTTCAGCCAGACACAAAGAATTCCCTGCAGAAGTGCAGTGAGTAGGACAATACAGTCCTCAACTCAGAGAGACTCCCTGAGATGTGCAGGGGTTGTACCTGTGGGTCTAGTGAGGGGCTGGCTGCAGCCTGGCTCCATGCTCTATATTTCCCTGGTTTCTTTGGAAGGGAGCTGAGATGCACAGGCAGGGAAGGAGGTCTGATATTGCTGCCTGCTGAAGGGTACAATCATGGGATACTCTATGGAAGTCACAAATGAGTGCAGCTAGGCTGTATGTTGTATGGCCAGCACAAAGATGTCATCAAACACATTGTCCCACAGCAGTGACACAGGCAGAGGAATCAGCTCTGAGCTGCCACAGTCCAATATCACCAGGTGTCATGACATATCCAGTCTGAGTAAATTGAATGAGGTGATCTGATGCACAGCTCTCCTGGAGATACACCTCCATCACCATACTGTATCTATCTGCTGCTGTGTTATCTAGTCATGAGATTTATTTCGCAGTGAGACTAATTGGCCCTTTACTTTATTACTACTTAGAAATTTGTCCTTGCATGTTTGTACACTGCAAATAAACTCTTTTAATTGAAGCTTCATCATCTTCCAGGCTAACACTGTTGACACACAGCTTCATTCGTCGTGTGTGCCAGGCAGTCAGTTGACATGTTTTGAAACAGGCAACTAAAGACTGCACAAGGAAGGCCCCAGCCAGGAAAGTAGGTGACCTACTCAGCCTGAAAATGACTGTTTCCTATTTTCATGCATGCATTTGAATCCATACATTCAAGGCATGGATTTTTTTCAGACCCATGCAGCAAGACACACTCGGTGGGTTGGTAATCAGAACCAAAACCCACTTCTTCAGATAAAAGATGTACAGGGAAAGACCATCTCACCTTTACATCAAACACCTTGACTTTCTGGTTACATTTCTCACCAGGATTCAAGCCAAAAAAGCATCTTCCAGCATCCAGAATAAAGATTAAATTTCAAATCCACAAGAACTGGCAAGTTAACCCCAGCAGAGCCTGCAGACGTGTACTTAGCCTGTGTAAATGTTAATTCCACCGTTGGACTGATACCCATGGGATGGTCATTCCTCACAGCTCATTTATAATTTCACACAGGATGGTGTCCTTAATACCGCAGTTTTCTTTGCAGGAGGTGACAGGTAATTCACAGTACTTACTATCTGATAAATGCAGCCAGCACGAGGATTCACGTACTAATGTTTAACAGATGAGTTGCAATGAGCAGACAGGATCATCAGAGGCCATGTTAGAGCCAAATTTGTGTGTGCGCACATACTGCAGACATGAATGAACTGAACTCCACCAAGAGTGTTTCTGCCAAAAGACCACCTCCCCAAGGAGAGGGGAAGTGCAAAGACATTTCTGTGGTCATCCATTCCAAGGTGGATAAGCCAACAGGCTGTCAAGTTACAGCACAAGTGCCCTTGCTGATCAGCCAGCCTCTGCATACTGAGTCTCATCTTCATTAATAAAAGTAAAGATCATCCTGGCCCTGCTATGCAGCTGTGCTTATTCAGGGGTCCAGGACTGTTCACACATATACTGAAATCTCTGCACGTCTATCGTGGCCATCAGGCTCTTGGAGCTCTGCGTTCATCTCATGAACCTGACTAATTTCATACCTCTGAGGATCTGGTGGCTTTTACAAAGCAGACGCATTGAACAGGATGTCAAGAAGAACTGTAGGAGGCTAACAGTCAAATCCATGCCTCTCAGCCACACAGCTCACAGTTTCTCCTGGCTATGAGATTACCCAATTCATTGGTTTGGTGTCTCACAGTGCCCCAGTCCCAGGTCTGGCAGTTTTTCGCCTCCTACTTCACCAGCAAAGCACTCATCATCCCTCTTTATATCCCATGTCTTTCAACTACAGCAAATATCCCTTGCCTAAAAAACATTGGGAAGTGGATTTGTGTTCTTTGCAGGAACAGCTGAGTTTGTTTACACAGCTGAGCCCATTTGGGAAGATGAGGAATTGAATTATTCACTGCATGTCTCAGACCTTGATGACTAAATTGGGATTTGCTTCTTTATCTTCCAGAAGAAGAGGGGGAGTGGAGGCTGAGGGGGGAAAGTCAACAGAAAGAGGTCATGCGCAGTGTCCCTCTGTTCCACTGCTGGGAGCACTGTGGATGCTACAATTAACCATCTATAGCAAGAAGAACCCAAGCAGTACAGCAGGAATTACCACCTCACAAAGCCTGTTATTAAACAGTCACGCATGGCACTACTTGACTTACATCTCACAGGGTTTGTTTACCTCTTATAATAAAAGGAGCAAAACCTCCCAGGCAATTTCCAGAAGATTTTAACATGTCTGTGTTAAACATCAGTCTGGAGCCTCTGGATTAAACCCCCCACACTTTATGCTATTGGCAACTTGTGGTGAAGGGAAAGGCCTGGTTATGCACAGGCTGTGTGATGTGCTGTGGTGGTCTGTGCTCCCAGCAATGACTTTGGTCTCCAGAGACAACTTTATGGAGCTCATTTGGCAGCAAGGAAAATAAAAGGGACCTTTAAAAAACTGACTTCTGTAGGATATCTCAAGCTGAATGTGCAAAGATGGAAGTGTCTACGTCATCCTAATGCCCTTGGGATGCTTTTGAATCTTAAACAGATAAATCCTTGAAGAGGTCTCACTTGGTACAGTTAAACTAAGTACATCCATTTTCCCAGCCCTACCCTCTTTCACGCTGCTATTCAGAGTAAAATTACCAGGCTACTAGTAGTGTGAGAGGAAAGGAGAAAACTCTGACACCCTGCAGGTGCTTCTCTGTACACGGCATGGAGGACCTGAGAATATTCGGTGCTATTTCTGTAAACTTGCTCTGTACCCTTCAGTTTCTCCATCTTTTTATATGTATCAATGGACAAAATAGACTGAGGTGTTTTCTTTAACAGAAAGGCAGAGTTTGGAGATATGTGTTCTTAACTGTCTAACCTGATGTGGAGCAGCCATTAAGGATTTAAATGAGGCAATTACCTGAAAGAAGAAAAATCCAAGACAATAGGAAATCTCAGCCACCAGATCCTGGGTTTTGACATATTCTCCCCCCATAACTCCTCACGTGGGATTCAATGAACTATGTGGAAATGAAGGAAAGTTAAGGAGGGATCCCACAGGCAAGGGAGAAGCTGAGAAACACCTCAGAAGACCCAGAAGAGGACAAAGGGCAGTTGATGTCACATCTGAGGGCTGACAAATAAAGGTTTTACAAAGGTCCTCTTTGCATTCCAGAGCTTTGCTTCTACCACCAGGCAACTAGTGACCATAGCATCCTTTAGGAAAGCTGAGGTGCCTTGCTATCACCTGTGCCAGGGGCTGGGCTGTCCTTCACCAGTATAAGGTCCCCAAAAGCACATGAACTGCCCTACACCACCACTCTTACTGGGCTACACCAAAGACTTCTTACAAAGTTTGTCTGAGGTGACCATGGAAAACCTCCCTTTGGCCAAAAATTCATGATATACTTCATGTATAAAACTGCTTGGGAATCAGAAAAGCTACGTGAATAAGGTGGGTAAGAAAGGAGAATTATTCACATTTTCCCAGCTGAAGTACAATAGCCAGTAAAGCATTTGTTTTCTTGCAGCGATACCAGAGTAAAAGGTTTCACTATTCCTCACTACATCAGCACTGATTCTGGAGTGATGGATAGGGGCAAATGTGAAAACAGATACATTAAAGAAGCCTATTTGATTCTTGGTCGGTTCTAGCAAGTATCCTCCAGCAGTGTAGTGTAACAACATCATTAGTAAAGTTTACTCCTTTATTTCTACAAGATTAAAGATATTCACTCCTTGCTGTGGCTCAAGCACTAATAATTCCTCCCAAACCCATTGCGTTTATTGGTAAAATAAATAAAGCTGTAGATTTTGTGCTTTCTTCTCCATACAGTGAGCATAAACCAGTCTGGATGTTCGAAGCTGTAAATGCAGCAAACCTTACAGGCATACCTTCATTAACACAGAGAGGGTTTCGCTGTCTGCCCAGGTTGGTTGGAGTGTGTAATTTTGTATTTCAAAATCTCTTGAAAGTTTAATGAGCATGGGGAATAGGCATCCTCTGTGTTTCTTGCTAGGACTTACTTAGATCCCAGTAATCCCTTCCTAAAGTTTACACAAGGGCAGGTGAGTAGTGTGGCTGGTCTCCTGTGGAACATCAGTACTTTCTGTGTCAGCACATGTCCTGTAACACTGCTAGGATCCTTATGGTCATTTTGAACCCTATGCTCAATTCATGTATGAGGTCAGGAGAAGCATAAGTTACCTATACCTTCCCTCTCACCTTTTCCCTTTCCTAACTCTCATCTGATGCCCGAATCCATTTGATAAGTTACATCCATGAAGCAGTCACCATCTGTTGGGAAACAATTCATCTCCCAACATCCTGACAGGACATAATATGGAGAGAGAAAGCTTTATGAGCCTCAAGTTCCACATCAACAATGCAGTCAGTCAGCAACTCTGATTTCCCTGGTTCTTTTACTCCTTTGTCAGATCCAAGCTGTTTCACAGTCTGCAAGGCAACCCCAAGGAAGAAGACCTTGTAGGCCCCTTCTCTTCCCTATGTGAACTTTACAGCTGTTTTGGGACAATGTATGTCACATTAACACACACATTGCTGCAAACAATTTGGAGTACCATAATGTGAAGGTTAAAAGAAAACTGTAGATGAGTTGGAAGGGTACGCCTCATTAATATACCTGCCCAGCTGAAGGGAGTTTCATAGCATCACTAGTCCCTACTGAGCCAAAGACGGCTCCCCTTCAGATCCCACGGCAGTGCTCACTTTGGTTAGGGATGTACTGATTTGTCCCAGAGACAATATAGCGGATTTCCAAGGTATTCAAGACACAAGCACAATCCAAACTGTAAAATTACCCTCTAGATTTGCTATAAAAATCATTTTCTCCCCCCCCCATATACAGTTGCTAAGCCCTGCTGCAAGGCGTGTTAGAAACTGCTTGCTGAATAAGTTGTGCTCTTTTTTCCTTGAGAAAGAGGAGTTAAAAGCATTTTTGTATAAAAGACACAAATTAACAAATTTTCCCATCTCTATTCATAGAGCTCAGAGTTTACAACAAGGATGTTCTTAAGGAAGGTGTTCCTTAAAGTATTATCAGCACTTTACTAAGGAAGAGCCTTCAGAAGCAGCTACCACTCACTTGCAATCCCCACATCATGCTCCAGTTGCCCAGTGCATGCAATACCTGCCCTCTTTACAACACACACTTTGTTATAGTACAATAGCTTCAGAAATGAGCAGTTCTGAACAATGACACTTGTTTGCATTAATCATTCTTTTGTGCTGTTCACCACTTTTCTCACCATCAATACTTACATAACTCTCCTTTCCTCAGGCAGTATGTACCTCCCAGGCTAAGGCCTTTAAATATAAAGCACATCTTGAGTTAAACATTAGCTACACACTAACTGGGGCTTGCTTTCCAACTGAATAATCTCCTTTCAAGAAGAAGGTTTTCTGCAGCTACGCTGAGAAAGGTACAAAGGAACTGCTTCGTAATCCTCTTGAAATAAAGAATTCAGTGCTGGAAACTAAATTCTATTTTATCTATTTAGACTTGTCACTAGTAATTACTTGAAAGCGCTATCAGCTTGTAGCTTTAATGTTGTAGTAACTGCTGCAAGCCCTTCGGAAAGGGTGAGCAGATCATAATAAAACCAAACAATTCTCTGGAAGCTGGGGATGTGTCCTGGGTTCAGCAGTAGCTGTCATTCTTCTTAGCTGCTGGTGCAGTGCTATGGTTTTGACTTTCAGCCTGGGAACAGCGCTGATAACACCAGTGTTTACAGTTACAGCTTAGAATATTTGATCTGACCAAGGACTTTCTGAGTCTCGTGCTCTTCCAGGGAGGAGGGGAAGCTGGGAGGAAGCAGAGACAGGACACCTGACCCAAACTGACCAAAGAGGTATTC
>JASSUY010028175.1:13928-46529 GCA_032466535.1 Forpus xanthops | reverse complement strand
ACCCGCCTTGGGGCTGCCCCGACCCGCCTTGAGGCTGCCCCGACCCGCCTTGGGGCTGCCGCGACCCGCCTTGAGGCTGCCCCGACCCGCCTTGGGGCTGCCCCGACCCGCCTTGAGGCTGCCCCGACCCGCCTTGGGGCTGCCCCGACCCGCCTTGGGGCTGCCCCAGCGCGGTGACGGCAGAGCCGGGTGGGCTGTGCCTCGGCAGAGAGCGCTGGTTTGTGAGGGAGGGGCAGAGCCCTTTTCGTTATCAAAGAAGCATTTTCTTGCCCGTTATAATTCACAGGGAAATCTCTGAAATAAGCGAGGAACCATGCACACAAATACAGCACACACTTCCTGAAGTCAGGATTACTCAGCAGTCATGAAGCAAGGGTCACCAAAGGACACTAAGTTTGCTTCCTGGCCTGCGTTCCTCACAGCTCTCCCTGCAGAGCGAACAGCAGCGACCACCCCACCACCAGGCTCCTCCTGAGCTTGAAACACCAGAGGTGGTGGGAAAGGGCCGTGCTGAGGGGAGAGCGTGTCCTGTGACCTGCACCCACCTCCACAGGCCGCAGGCTGGCACCTCTGAAGAAGCCTCACCACTCACTAGTCTAGAGAAGGCAAAAGGTGAAGGCTGCTACAAGAGGCAGAGGGAGAAGGCTGTCCTTCAGACCTGCTGTGAATAAGGCACAAGCTACTGGGCTTGGATGTGCGCAAACACTAGTTCAGGTTGGACACTTGAACAACCTTCCTAACACATGGGTTTAAGTGGTAGGGTTGGTTTGGGTGGTAGTGGTGAATCGTTTGTGATTGCAAGTTCTTAAGAACATAGTGTGTCAGGGACAGACATATGCCTGTCCGGGAAGCAGCTTGGTGACTTCTCTGGCAATCTGTTCAGGGGCCAACTCAAATATCACAGTGGGTCTCTATGTTCTGCAAACCAGAGATCACTGAAGACAATTAAGCAACTCTAGCTAATATCACCATCACTGCTATCAGTTCCTGAGAAACGTGATGTAAAAATAACTTGTCGAAAGAGAAAGGAGAGAGAGGAAGGGATGGAAGGATGAGGGCAGGAGGGAGGAAGAGAAGAAAAGAAGTGGGGAGAGAGAGCCCCTGCACCCCTGGGACCAGCAGGTATGGATATGCCAGGGTCTTTGCAGTTTGATGAACTTCCTCTCATTTCAGTGCTCCTTCTCCACTTTCGTAAGTATTGTGTACCACAGATCAGGCTGAAGCAGCACAGTCAGAACCTCCAGCCATACTGTTTCTTGTCAGTAGAAACCTGCATCTTACCTTGGTCCTTGTAAAGGCATGTTCAGCTGCTGCAGCTCTCGCTGAGCCAGCAAAGGAAACACTGCCTGAAGTAACCCAACTGCTGACAAAATCAGAGTGCAGCATCATGAGCTAAAGGAAAAACAGGCTACCAAGGCTCACAGTATTCCCACAAGCAGAGGGCTTGCCAATGAGATCAGATCACATTAGGTGAGGTCTTCCCTGCAGGCTATGGCAGTGTTTCCAAGCTCTGACCGAAAATCATTGAACCTTTGCAGCTGAAACAGTGAGAAGCTAGGGAACATGTCTGTCGCCCATCAGAGGGATCATAAGGTTTGCAAAATACACCAGCGATGGTGTTAACAGGAGGAGACACAGCTCCGGAAATACTGAACTGGCACTCAGGATGCACAGCTTGAACCAAACACATTACACTGCAAATAACCAGGGCTTGAGCCTGGCACACGCCAGTAGTTGAGCAAATCTGAGTAAGCAACAATAAAACATGATCGCTGTGTAAGGGACACTGCTGTGGCCTAAGATTGGGGTTGCTGAGCAACAGGACCTCAACACATGCTGCTGCACAATGTAATACCTGCCACCTGCTACACTACAGCCCTGCAGTGGATCCACTGCCAGGAAAAACCCATGTCTAAAGAGGAGGGATTAGAAACAGCTCAGAAGCAAGCAGCTGTGGTAAGCAGAGAGCAGCTGCATCTGTGTCCTGGGTTCAGGAGCAGCATTTTCCTCCTCCTTAGTAGCTGGAGCAGTGCTGTGGTTTTGACTTTTGGCCTCGAAACAGCACTGATAACACTATGTTTTTTGTTGTTGCTCAGTAATGTTTACTCTGACCAAGGACTTTCTGAGTCTCACACTCTGAAAGGGAGGAGGGGAAGCTGGGAGGAAGCAGAGACAGGACACCTGACCCAAACCAACCAAAGAGGTATTTCATAGCACAGCACGTCATGCCCACTATATAAACTGGGAGTAGTTACCTGGAAGGGCTAGATCATTGCTTGGGTTGGGCTGGGTATTGGTCAGCAGGTGGTGCTGAGCCGTTGTAGTCTCTTCCCTTGTTATTTCCCTTATCATTATTATTATAGGTGGTAGCAGCAGTGGTTTGTGTTATACCTCTGTTACTGGACTGTTCTTATCTCAACCGGTGGGAGTCACATTCTTTCGATTCTCTTCCCCATCCCTCTGGGAGTGGGGGGAAGAAGGGAGGGGAGTGAGCAAGCGGCTGCATGGTTCTGGGTTGCTGACTGGGCTTAAACCATGACAATCTGGAAACCAGCATTTGGAGTGGGAATGTCCACAGATGCCAAAAAAAGCTGTCTGGTGCAATCCCCAAGAAACACAACCAACTTGCTCTTGCCCAGTGTCTCATCTTCATCAGTGGCCTTCACCCACCAGTTGCGGGAGAAAAAAAGGGATATCTGAAATCACTGTACAGCACAAGGTTAAAATGCCCAAAGTGACATTTTCTTCCTTACCTGTCAGACACTAGATGGCTTTTTCCCCCAGAAGGTCTGCATAGCTTATATTGTTACTTGATTACATGTATTCTGAATGTTCACACATTAAGTGCCTGCTGTGTGCTTTGTGCTTTTATAGCAAGTTGAAACTATTATTACCCAAAATGGGAAGTGAAATTCCCAGCTGTCTCAACATGTCCGTACTTGATTTCTACATGCCACATACTTCCCAATTTTAAACTAACTCTGGCTGTGAAGTACAGCCACACATTGTAAGAAAAGAACAGAAAATGTGTCCTCAAATCTGTTCTAATGAAACTTTATTTAGGCAATAAACATGTGCTCAGACTAAATGGGTGCTTTAGCCACACTGCGACTGAACTGTGTGACCTACCAGAAACAGAACACAGAAACAGGCAAAGGAAAGGAGACAATTTCAGGAAATGATCAGTAGCTATAATAAACTCTTGATGCACCTTTCTTAAAGAAAGTTTTCTTGACCAATAAAATATGTGTCAGCCCAGTAATAGGAAGTATCATCAAATACCCCTTGCGCTTAAGCAGGTGGTGCAACACTTATCTCTCATGTTTCACGGGTGAAACATTAACTATGCTCCAGCTCAAGAGAACGGAGAGCACAGCAGCGGTAAGCAGAGCAGGACTGCACGGAGTGGAAAGCACCAACAAGTAGGCGCAGAGATGACACAGTTTGACCTCCGTGCGTCTTTCATATTCGGTAGATCCACGACCAAGTCGTGTTTTCACAGGGACACCTCCTGCAGTCCCACGCCTAAGATGTTCTTACCCCTTACAGCTCTACACATTTCCACCCTGCTTGCCACGGTGGCTATGCAACGCCGAGTAGAGCAGGAGCTTTATGTTAGCAGCCACAATGGGAACAGCCCTGGAGAGCGCTCCAGAGAAAGTCCAGAACTTGAGTATCGGTACCGAGCCAGACCTCGGACGCTAGCCGGGCCTGCCTTAGGCGTCAGCGAGGTCACTGCGGCCCCGAGCGCTGCCCCGGCCGGCCTGGGAGCCGCCTCAGAGAGAATGCGGCTCAATTCCCCGTCAGGGACTCTCGAGAGCGGCTGAAAGCGCTCGGCACCCACTGCCTGCACCCCGCTGCCCCACCGAGCCTTTCCCTCCTGGGGCTACCGCAGAGACACCAGCAAACCCCGCGAGGCCCCTTCACTGCACAGACCCGACCGACCCCGTGGGCAGGCACAGACACCAGGACACACGGCTCCGGCCCCTACCGCAGCGCGCTCGGCGGTGCGAGGAAGCCAAGTGCGAGCAGGAAGGAGAGGAGGCGAGCGGCATTCCGCGGCTGCCGGGCCCCGCGGCCCATGCGCCTGCCCGTGCGCCCTGGGAGCCGTAGTCCGCTGCGCCCGCTGCCCGCCGCAGCTTCCGGGCCCCGAGGCGGTAGAGGACTACAAGGCCCAGGCTGCCCAGCGGCACCGGTCCCGCCCCGTCCGTGAATGACTAGTGCAGCATGCTGTCCGGATAGCGTGCCCGGCCGCCGGAGATCCGTGGCGCTGCTGACGCCTTCTTCCGCAGCACCTCCGCCACCGAGCACGGCAGGTGAGCGAGGGGAGGTGGGGGAAAAGCCGGCCGCCGTGCCCGCTTCCTGCCGGGCCGGGGGACGGTGGCGGTGCCATGTTGGAGCCAAGCCCTTGCACGGGCGAGCGTGTGTGGCGGGGGGACTGCTGCGTTTCTCCCCGTGCGCAGAGACCCGCGGGAGGGGATGTGATGTGAGCGGCTCGCCGTTCCCCCTTGCCGCCTTCCCTTAGCGTATGTCCCCCCTGCCTTTCCAGGTATCCGGCCTGGAGGTGCCGCCAGGCAGCGGCTGTCCTGGCGGGAGGCGGCCGGGACGTGAGCTCGGGCCGTCCGCTTTCGCCGCTGGACGCGCTCCCTGGGCCTTACGCCCGTGGCAGGAGAACCGGGAGGGCTGCGGTCGGAGCCCCACAGCGCCCACGGGGCAGAGCGGCCGCGGACAGTCCGGCGCTGCCCCTCCGGTGAACCTGCGCGCGGCGAGGCTGGGGGGCCTCCGGGGCGGGCTCCCGCCGGGCGGGAGGGCTCTCGGTCTCGCAGCGGGGAGGCTGAGGCGTAAATCCCCGAACCGGCGGGGAAGGGGCGGCCGGAGGCCGCTGCGCGTCTCTTCCCTGCCGGAGCCCTGCTCGGAGGCAGGCGCTGCCGGCCTGCCCTCTCTGAAAGAGCACGGCACTGGGGAACGCGTCCGCTGGGGTGCGGCCCCGTGTGCGGTTACAGCAGCGCCCGCGCTTTCCGCTCGCTGCGTCGGGGCAGGCTCCTGCTGGGGTGGTGGAGGTGGCTTCGGGGCGCGGACGGAGCGCGGCGCGCTGCGCTGTGTGTTCGCGGTGGTTGATGGTAAGTGTGGGGTTGGTTGCGAGCGGAAGGAGAGAAGAGTATTTCTTCTCACTTCTTTTTCTGGTCTCTGAACAGTTGGGGCTCTTCAGACGCCGCGTTGTGCATCACACGCAATAAACTGTGAAATCAGGATTTTGATTTGAAAACAATTCTGATTAACCCAGGTCTCAAAAAGGTCTCGTGTCCCATAACCTGTGCTGGGCTCTGGAGGGAAATACACATTACTGATGATCGTGTATGCTGGTACGCACACAAAGAAAGTGTTTATTGTTAGCTTTCAGGAAAAAAGAGAATGCTTTTATTTAGTAAAACTTTGCAGAAACTTGCAGCTGCTGAGTGGTTGCTGCTGGGCTGTGAAAGCAAGAGGATGTGCTTTAAAAAGTTAAATGCTCTTTTACATGTCTGGTGTCAGTAGTTGTCCTAAGGAATATCAAAGGTGCCTGGAGCAGACTCACTTCTCCATTTTGTAAAGATGTGTGTCGGTGCTGTAGTGATGTGTATCAGCTGAGCCTACTGCTCAGCTCAGTTATGCACATATTCATTCCTGGAAAGCTAACAGAGTAAAGAAAAATAACTAAACCAAACAGATTTCAAAGGTTTCCGTGCTGTGTTTTAACAGGGAACAGATCTTATGCAGTAGAGGTAAACTGCAAGTACCTTTAACTAGCCTAAGCTAAATGAGTTTATTAGGTACTAGGTTACAGCTGTGGCTCTGATTTGTGCCCTGTTCTTTGTGGCTTTCAGTAGACTTTCAAGTTTCAGTAACTTGAGTAGCTAATGGGAAATTTGTCAGCCGTTGCAGAGTCTGGCACTCTTGTGTCTTGACTGTAGACTGAGATATTGCTTAATTCAGTGCTAGGAGAGTTATGCATATTTTTCAGTGCATTCTTTCTTCCATATGGCAAAATACAGTGAACCATTGCTGCTGCTGGCACCACAGCTTGTGAGTAAAACATAGTGGCATTGGCATCTTACTTGTGGGAGAGTCATCCAGTTGCTTTTGTAAAATAGTACTTTTCAGAAAGCACCTTCTTTTTCCATATTTGCTCCTGGGAAAACATGGAGAAAGAGATTTGGGACAGTCTTATAAAATGAAAAAATGAAAGCAAGCCAGAGATAAGTGTGTTCCAGATTTAATGGGAGTGGTGCGTAACTACAGCTGTCTGGAGTGATCCTGTGTCGCTTCAGTATCAGTGATACTTCCAGTATCACTTGCCAGGCAGGGTCAGGAGGAAGAAGGGATTCTGCAGCTCTCCTTGTCCTGCCAGGCAGTGACCAGGCTGGTTAGCAGCATTGGTTGTGTGTCATAGACGATTTATAATTGGTAGCATTATATTTGTTGGTAATGGTTGTTACTAGATAAGTACTTGCAAATAGGTTTCCAGTGTGAATAACTTCTGAGGTGAGGCCTTCAGTTACCAAAGTTTTTTGCAAAAGGCCATTCTAATTTGAGATGCTGCAAACATGTTAGTACTGTGGTTTTTGCATTTGAACATTGAAGTTTTTCCCTGCCTCCAAAATTAGTTGGGACATATAACTTTAATATTAACTGCAGCTGATAGATTTGTATGAAAACATGCATGCAGTCAGTGATTAGCTCTCTTCCCTTCCACCTCTTTTTCTTAAAAAAGTAGTAAAGGCAGGTAGAGGGGCTTTTTTTTCCCTCCTGTCACTTTCCTCCTTCCTAACCACCTCCTGCCTTTAGCTGATGTGCTGTGCAGTTTGACTGGGATGCAGAGGCTTTGCATGTCCACACACAGCATTTAAGTGTCCTGATGACACCACATACCAAGCTGCAGGAGAGACTACACTGGAGCTCCAGCACTTCACGTTCTCATGTGGTTAATCCCTGCAGACTGGTCTGCAGAATAACCTTGTCTGTAAGGACAGGCAACATTGGGCGCATGTGTTGAGGGCTGTGTCTCTGTGCAGGAAGGGTGTACACGCTTGCAGAATGGAGCAAGAGTCTGCACCACAGCTTAGCAGCAGCACAAATGCTAAGGAAGTTGAAGATCTCTGGTCACCTATGCAGTACATCTAATTCCTGGTCCTGCCTGGGTAGGACACGTATCTTGTGTGTTGCACAACTGGGAGCCATCCTTTGGAGGGACAGTAAGACAGGTAATTACAGGGTAACTGATAAAGAAGACCTGTGTGAGGAGCCGGGATCATGAGTTGTTGAGGGGTTTTCTCATTTCTTTGGAGGGCAGCAGAAAGGAATGGAAATAAGGATGATCTTTTGTGGGGAATAGTTTGTTTTTTTTTTTTAAACTACTGAGCTTGTCAGGGGCATGGTGCTCTACATATTAGATGAGTGTGCCGCTGGATGGAGTAGCATACAGGACAGCTTTCCTGGTTGGTGTGTGTCTGTAGTACTGAATGGTCAGTACTAACCTGTGGCTCCTGTGTCTGCAGGCCAGCAGGCTGGAGTTGGCTTGCTTTCCTGGAGCTTTGTCTCAGTTAGCTCTGCCTTGAAAAGTGACCCTTTTTCTTCAGGTCCCTGCTACAGCAGAGATGTGTCTTTGCCAGCTGCTATAACAAAGTGAATGAATGTGAGTGTCTGCCAGTACTCTTGAGACCCAGCTTCTGTGTGTGTCAGCACACAGCCATTGACACATGAAATAATCGTGTATATGGAGTTCTGCAACAGTTCTGTGGACCACAGTCAGATATCTTACAAGCCAGTAGTTGTCCGTGGTAGAACTTCTCTGCCCACCTCCTTTGCTGGCTGCTTGTAGGTAGTGAACAGAGAATAGCAAATCTTGTAGAAATAATAGAAACTGTGCATGTGGCAGCTGTGTGCTCTTTTGCTGTTGCTCTACTTAGGAGTGTTTTGCAGAGCATCGCAAGTATCACTTGGTTCATAGTTTTTAATGGCCTGGAGAGAGACATGCTGAGTGGGTATCTTACCCCAAACTCCTAATTGCAGGAGAGTTATAAAAATGTTTTGGTTCCAAATTGTCCCTGAATTCACACGATTAATGTTGAAATAAAATAGGAATGTCACTTGGGTAGGTATGTAGATTCAAAACCAGACTGAGCTTCGGAGTAGCTGGCCTGACTTTGGGCCATGTCACTTTGGTCTTTCTGTCCCGTGTTTCTAAATTTAGCAGCCTCTTTACAGCCTCTTAAAACAGTAAGGATTTAGCCTATTGTTTGTTCTCAATTGTGCTGTGCATTAGCATCCTAATTCACCTCATGCTTACTCATTTCTTTTAGTATTCCTAGTCAATGTAATAGCAATAATGTCTAAAAACAAAACATATGAGAATGCCTTCTTGTGTTCCACTGATAAAGGTAAATGTGTTCTCAGTGCATCATTGTCGAAGACCAGACATTCTCATGTTCCAGCACCTCCTTTCTCACAAAATTAATTTGTCTGTGACTTTTTTAACTTCCAAAGTATGCAAATGAGTGTTGGCTACAGAGTGTAAGTCCCTGAGTTTAGGCTGCATACATCTGCACAGTTTGTGTTGCAGGAACATCTTGCTGATGCTCCCAGGGTAAAGAAATAAGAAATATGTGTTTCGGAGTTTATGAACTTCTGAGTCATGGGAAACCAGAGCCACAATCTACAACCATCTGTGATCACAGAACCAGTTGCTCAGTTAAGTTTGCAAGGCGTGGGTTGTGCCAAAGAGATACATGCAATATGTAGAGTAGGTCACCTTGGTGATGGTTTTGAAATATATTCCGATTTCTGAATTTGTGGCTGCTGCATTAATTGGCAGGTTTCAACTTATGCATCCTTCAGAGTATGAGCAGTCTATCAGCAAAGGAGAGACACCATTTGGAGCTGGTGGTAGTTTGTTTGTAAACACTTGCAAGGTTTCTGTAGAGAAGCAGGGAAAAAGACTCATCAACCTGAAAAACTCTGCTTCCATTGCAGAGGGCGGTGCTGAGACTTAAGTGAGTATCTGTTGATTTGTTTTTTACCTTCTCAGAGGTTAAATGGTAGGCATGGAAGGTACTCTGTTAGGTATTCTGGACAGTGGGTCAAGAATACAATGTTTTTTCAGTGGGAGAAAAGTTGTGACTTTAATTTTTTTGAGTATTAATATGCCTCTTATGTTTACATAAAGTAAGTTCTGTTAATTGGTAGTGGCATTAATATGGCATGCTCATGCTGTGCCAGCTAAACTCGATAACCATTGCTAGAGAAACTGCAGGTTTAGAGGATTAAAGGAACATGCACACTTAGTGCATGTGGGTGTAAGTAAGTGTTTATTGCTGTGCTTCACGCTGAGCAGAGGCTATATTCTGGCTAGAGATGCTGGTGTTGGAGTGTTGGGTCAGGAGGCCCATAGCAAAATAGCTGTTTGTGTGTGCCTCTGGCTTACATCCAGCACGTCAGTTCTGGTTTGGTTGTGGTATGACCTGTGTGAGCTGTGCTATGCTCTTACAGGAGGACACCCACTTGATAGCTGGAGACCTTGAATCAAATTCAGTCCTCAGCCTACCTCTTGTCTTTCCCACAGTGTCTCTAAAGGAACAAGGATGAGGTATGTTGACATGTATTGTGAGGTCGTGCTGTCCTGGGAGGAGGTATGGAGAGGTCTTCTTCCAAAGGGCCAATGATTAAAAACAAAGAACAGTTCACAGTACAAATTTGACATACTTAAAAGCTCCAGGAGCCTCCTAACTATTTGTTTAGATACCAGAGGTCAGGTTTCTAGATGTATTGAAGCATTCATTTGCCTCAGTTCCTTTGTGAAAGAGGGAAGTACATGTAAACCTATCTCAGAGGCTGCAGGGTTAGTACTCCGAGTACTGACAGTTGTTGATACCTTCTTCAATGCTAGTGAATGTTGTAACTGTGGAAAGCAGTAATACATAACTCAGATTGGGAGGAGAGGTCAAACATAAGAACTGTTGACTTTCTGTTTCAATAAGAGGTAAAACAGTGTGGCTCCTATCTTCTTGCTAGTTATTCTGATGTGTGTGCAGTGTGTAGAAAATACGGAGCAATTAGTAGAACTTTCTTTCTTGCAGTGTCAACATGTTGAAGATAGCAAATGCTGCTTCTAAATTTGTGTATAGCTCAGAAGGAAGAGAACATTCAACAAAAGTCTTTGTAAAGAGTAGGTGACTGATAGGTAGGGCATGAGAGCTTTTTTTTTATTATTGATTACACTGAATCACTCTCTGAAGGAGGCAAATTTAAACAATATAGGAAGAGGTTAAGTCCTGCTGTAGGATACCTGTCTACCCACTGTGGTGTGCTTGGATTTTCTCACTGAACCACCTAATTGAAATAAAACAAGAAAGGACATTTGTTCTTCAATGGTAGCTTGTTTCTAGTGCCTTTAACTTGCCTTGCTAGAAACCCTGACTTGTGAGTGTACCTCTTGTCTCCTTAAGATGGCAAGCTCAGTTTTTCAGATGCCTAAATATGCAGCTAGAACTGAAACACTCTGGTCAGCTAAGACTACCCAGTATGCAAAGTAGCCAGTAGTTTGTTAGAAGATTTCACCCAAAGAGGAAGCTCTGCTGAAGCTGTTTTGCATTAGGAAAGCTGGAGGACTGATGTCAAATAGGCTGGCAGGGTGGTTTTTCTTGCACTGCTTTTGTCAGTCACTGTGTAGGGTAAGCATTGCTAGACGGTGTTGCACTTACCTTTGTGTTCCTTTCTGAACTTGTGTTGAGGGGAAGAGAATAATCCCCAAAATGTAGGAGAAAAATATAGTTCCTTTTCCACAGTGCTGTTGTCAGTGTGAATGGTTGTACTGCATATGCTGTGAGGACAAGACAGCCTTGAAAGGAAAGAGGTGAATATCAGTGAGATGAATAATAGCTAAATTTCAGGCTTGCAGTTCATTGGGTAGTCTCAAAAAGTCCTGTTTGGCTGCCTAGGTATCTTTGAGATCTGGGGAGAGGGCTTCATTTGTTAATATGCATACACATAAAAAACAGGTTTTAGTCACTTAATGAATGGCAGGCTCCCTCAGATTCGCAAAGATGAAGCAAGAACAAGTATTCCACTTGATGGGGAAAAAGGTGATTGAATTGGGGACTGAATTGGGATTCAGTCGTCAAGGAGTCCTTTCAAGAAAATTCCAGAGGCAAAACTTACTCTTGGTGGATCATAAGGAGCCAGGTCAGACTTCTTGTTTCTTCTAGCTCCAGGAATTATCTTGGCGGCACTCTGTGCAGGAAGACTGAACTCCAGATAAAGACAGTCTCCTGGCAGATAAGAGAACAGAAATACTTTCTAATCTCAGATCTTTGTGAGTGCTTAGAAAGCTGCATCTCTCAGTCTGCCTGAAAGAAATGCACTGTCATAGCCGAGATTTTCAGTATGTGATTTATCTCATGAGGGCCTCTTGCATGCCTTTGATGTAGCTGGAGGAGAGGGATTTGATTGGTTTCGCATGTTTGGGCCAAGTCCCATCTCAAGCAGAACTTGAGGTTATGAGATGTTGTGGTATATGTATAATGAAACACAATAATTGTCTGAACAGCTTCTTTTGCCAATGGCTTTGCAACTAGGGGCTGAATTTCCTTCTGTTCCCTGGCAGGTTCTGCTGACCTTCTCTTTTTCACATGCACGTGTACCACCCCCTGTAATCTTCAGTAAGCTTTGCAGTGCTCTGCATTTCATCTCTGAATGACAGGGACTCTTATCTCCCTGCCAAGTTTGTTTAAAATTCACCTAAGGTTTAGCAAGCACAGACAGATAAGCTCTGCCTTATTACATAGTCTCATTTCTTTAGGAAGCTGTACTTTATTTAAATAAATAAATGCAAGGTTGAAAAATCAAGCTCTAACATATTTGGAAACATTCAAGTCGCCCTGGTTCTTGTCAGGGATTACCTAGATCAGCACCTTTTCTTGCTGTTGGATGCAGTGAGAGGAAGTGCGTACAGATTCATATGCTTCGGTTCTGTATCTGTCATGTTCAGTCTTCTGTCAGGGGTTTCAGGATTACTATATTGAGTATCATGGGATGTGGTTCTTTTATGAATACACAGATGTACAGGCTGGTGACTTTTCCAGATGGATGAGCTTGATCTTCTTGGAGTCCAAGATATTTGACTAATTCCCAGGATGTATGTACTTTCTCCTATGTTGTTGATGAGAATGCTGGCCAGCTGGGCAGCCAGCCTTGTCTTTACTGTGCTGATGTGTGTGTTTTGTGCTTTTTGTCACTCACACTAAACAAGAGTTTAAACACATGCAGCTTTTTATGACTGTTGTTCAGCTGAGTTTGTTTGCTGTTGGCAACCAGTTATAGGATTTTCTTAATGTTAACTGAATAACTGGAATTCCTGGGCATGTTCAAAGAGGTGGGGGATTAAATCCAGAAACAAGTCTGCATGAGTAAATTTCATTGAATATCTCTCTTGCTCCAATATCAGAAACATCATTTACTGCGAATGGGTGAAAATGGGGTGAGATTTTCCAAAATGTCACATGGTAGAAAAGAAATCTGTTGGTGCTCCTGTGTAGAAGTCTGTCCTGTAACTGAAACTTGCAGTTCGCTATTTTTAAGAGCATTCCCATAGATAAGAGACATGTTTTCAAACCCCAGCGGACCTTCAGCAAGCTTACAACTTTGGTTTGTATTTAGGGCCAGTTGATGCACTGGCAGAAAAAACACTGGTATTTTGCACATAAAATAATTGAGAGCCAAGCCCAGAGCTCAGCATCAGGGTACTGGCATAACCCTGCCTGATGCTGTAGTTAGACAAGTATTTTCTTAGAGGCTAGTGTTGGGTTCAGCATCTACTTCATGCTGTCCCTTTAGTTTTGCTACTGCAGTTGTTCCTGCACCAGTTTGGTTGTCTGGGCTTGTAATGCCTTGATAAGGTTATTTTTTTTTTTAACCTGAATCTGCTCTCCAGTCTGGTTTACTGCACAAGTTAACAAATGGTTAAACCAGCTTGTCAGAGGCAGGACAGGATGAAAACAGAGGCACTGGGTTCACTTAAGCACACAATGCCACCAGACAGCTCCTAGTCAAGCTGGCTGAGGTGTTAGTGAGCTGCCAGATCGCATTCAGGTTGCAGGTCTTGGAGCAAGGATTTTCTTCTGCTGGGCTTTTTTAGAGCTGTCCACACCACATGTAAAGCCTGGAAACACTGAAGCAGAAAAGAGCAGTTCAGCTTCATCTGCAGTTTCAGCTTACTCAGACATCCAAGTTTCCTTGACTTGACCCGTCAGAAAGGGAGAAGGCATGGTCCTGGTTTTGAATTATGCATTGTAGCAAAACCAATGAAGTACTTTTGTTGTCTGTTGAATAAATTGTTTGTTGCTGAACCTCTTGGACTGTTTGCAGTGTGTAGTTGTTGTTTTATCAAGGTATTTACCCTGCAGCTTGGGAGCTGCATCTGTAGCTGATGCCTGCTTGGGTCTTGGGACTCTGTTGGCTTTTATGGGGATTTTGCTCCAAAGAGCCCACAGAAGCCACGCTTTTGGCCACTCTGTGTTTCTCTTGCACAGCCTGCAGCTGTGATCTCCAGTTTGCTGGCTGATCACTAGCAGTGGACATCTTGGAGGCATGAATTGCTGAAGTCCCTCCATACCTTCACACTTCCCGTGCAAACATTCTTTTTATAGAAATGTGTTTTAAGCAAAGCTAGAAACAGAAACAGCTCACTTGAAAACAAAGGCTAAAAACCAGAATGTAGAGTGTTGCATTTGGAGAAATGGGAGCTTTTGCCATCATGTGCTGGACTAGGTGAGCACCCAGCCAACTTGCCTCCAGTCTCTCCTGGGTGTAAGGCAGGAGCCTGACTTGTCCCTCCTCTCCTTGAAGCAGGGCAGCAAATGTGGTCAGGATTGACCTCCAGCCTAATAAAATCAAGCAGACATCACGTGTGATGTGGAACAGGTCAGAGGGAGGTAAACCAGAGAGGACTGTAGTGAAGAAGCAGTGCTTTCTTGGAATGCTTCACTTTTAGTGGGATAGCAGTGAGAGTAAGAGGACTGAACACAAAGTTACGTGTTCAGTGTCTTGTGCAATCCCCTTGGAGTACCATCAAAGTCAAATCACAGCACTGCTACCTTCAGGAGAACTTGTGGACCTGAACAATATGGGTCAAAGAAGGTCTCTTAAAACTGAGAGATGGAAACCATTAAGCATTTGAAATCGCACTTCTCGGAGTTTTTCACACTGTCACAATCTTGCTGATGTTCTGATCCTGGCGTATTTGTAAATATATACATAATTACATGATGCGGATCAAATAACAATGTATGTGGCTCTCTAGTTGTGTATTAAAACAGCAACTCCTATTCCTTGTAGCAGTGAAGTCCTGTAAATGCAGATGATTTCTAAAATTTTCCCAAAAATTGTCTTGCTGTAGTTTGTTTGGACAAGGCAGAACTATTGATCTAGTAGAGCAGCTTTTTACTGTTGCTGAATCCTTTTTGGCAGCCATCTTGTATCCTCAATTACTTAGGAGCGATCTGGAGGAAAAAGGCATTTTTGTAGAATCTGAGACAGCAAACCCACAACTTCTGAGTTCCCATGAAATCCACCCTTGTTTATCAAGAGATTCTCAGTGTGTGTGACAGCAGGACTATGCTCTTGATTTAGAGCCAACTCAAGAACTGGGTTGAAACAAGCTAATTATATCCTATTGTTGGGGGGTGGGGTGGTTAACAGCAGTAGAGTTGACAAGGTGGCATTTTGCATCTTCAATTTGCTGCTTTTATTACTTCAACTTTTATTAAGATTGTAGAGACATTACTGCTTCTCCCCCCATCCCCTACAGCTCTTAAATGAATATTCTGAGTTATAAATTTTTAATCCTCTTCCATTCCGTTTACTTCTTGCAGTTCTTGTGTGATTGGTGAAAATAAGCCTACGCTGCAGGGATACAAGAGGAGTCACAGACTGAGGTAGGGCTTGGAGCTGAAGTTTGTTTCTCAGTACAATTGCAGGGAAGGTTGAGACTCTCAATCAGCCAGGTTCTTCCACTCATCCTCAGGGAAAGTCTGCAAAGTCTGAGGGTTGGGACCACCCTTGTGAGACCCCTTTTAAAATGGGGGGGGGGGGCTAAAGTGCTTTTTTTTTTGCCACATTTAGGTTCTTCCTTTTCTCCTTTCACATCTGTGTATTTGAAAACCTTTTTGTGGTGAAGCTCAGGAATGTTTCCTTATGAGCTGAAAGTGCTGGTTCCTGTGTCCCATTAATTAAAAAAGGAAGAGCAGACTTAATGTGGTGCATAGTGCTTTTCCCACTGCAATGTTGTGATTACAAAGCCAGCATAAGTGACAGGATTAATTCCATATGTTACAGATGGATACATTTTTCCAAAATATTTCTGTGACTAGAGTTACGTATGCAAGCAGTAAAGTCAAGCCATATGTTGTGATCAAAAGCTGAGCTGGTGTTAAATTATATTTGTGAATGTAATTGCAATTTGCAGTATAATTGCAGTTTGTCGTTGTCACTGAACAGACTTCTGCTTTGTAGTGAATGGGTAATATGTGACTGTGAATGTTTTAAACTTTGCACTGTAAAGCTGTTGTATTTTTTGGTCTTACTCTGTGAAATCTATGGGAAGTTTTGCCTTGCGTTCAGTGGGGCCAAGGTAAGACACCAGGATTTATTATCTGAAAATTACTGTTTGGCGTAATGAAATGCAAGAAGAAATAAATTACTCGTATTGAAAGTTTTTAATAGTTGGGTGTGCGTTGTACAGTCCTGTTTTAAATCTCACCAGGTCAAGTACAAAGTAAATAAACCAGTCATTCTCGCTCAAAATCTGACATCCTTCAGGCAAGCTTGGCTGCTTGCTTGCTGACTCATTAATACTGACTTTCATTTGGAAAGCACTTGAATGATGATAGATTCACATCCTGTCTTAACTTCTTGACTTAATGTTGTTCAAGAATTCCAGATTCTCCCAATGATCATCCTGATTCAACTTTGAATTAATATAGCTGCCTAAAGACAGTTTACAGTTGAGCTTTCCCTGATTCTTAACTCTCTTTTCTGCATTAATCCTGCCTTTTTCACATGGATGGCATAGGCTGAATGACTGGGATTGTTTGAGTTCTATGCATGGGTTTTAAAGCCTGCCTGTTAGTTAAAAGTAAGAAAGGTTTTGTTAGCCAAAGGCCTGCCTCATGTACTTCTAGTGATAATATTTAGTATTAATCCCAAATCGGTCCTTGGGAATCTTTTAAATTACTTTCCAACACTTTATACAGAGCAAAACTACACAGATGCTCTGTATCCTTTTGACTTTGATTTCTGATGTATGTAAAGTCAACATATACATTAGCTTAAAGTTGGGTGTGTGTATTGTAAGTATTCCAAGAGAATAAAATACTTGAGCAGACTGTTCTAGAATGGATGTGTGTATTCTTGTGAGCACTGATTAGCTTTGTCAGACTTCTGGCAGACTAATGCTTACTGGTAGGTGAGTCAAGGATGCCATCTTATAAATGGCAATGGTGTTATAATAGTGCACATTTTGGCTTCCAACACAGAAATACACTACTGTAGTAGTGTTAGAGATATCTCATTCTTTTATTCTAGAATCAGATTTTGGTTTTTAATGACATGTCAGGTATAAATATTATCTTCTAAAATAATCATGTAATAGTTTTTACTATGTTATTTCTCATACTTACCCAACTAGGAGAAAAACAGTTGTAAAACCACAGACGTTTTGAACTGTTCGCACTGCTTAAATTATTTACTTGCTTGAATATTATCTGTAGGTTCAAATTGAGCAAACTCACAAGGGGAAAGATGTATTAAAGCATTTCATTATAATTCCCAGTCTCTTTTTGAATTTGTTTCATACAGGCTGCTGCAGATCCAATGTCTTCCTCTGATGCACCAGAAGATGGCCCAAAGGAAACATCAAGTGTATCGCAGAATATCAGTATGTTTCTGGTTTGACTGGGGAGGGTGTATCACACTGGAAGTTTATTAAGCTAAATGTCCATGCCTTTTCCTTCCCTAATAAGGATGTGGCTGTTGGCACACAAGGGAGATACGAATGAGGTCATATCTGACTTAATTTGTTTTTGATTTGTAGAAAAGCCCAGTTGCATAAACCAAATTTGGAAAGAGCAGTGACATACCAATTGCCGTTTTGCTGTTGCTGCTCCCATGCTCTCAAAAGAAAGTAAATGGTTTGTGATTTAATAGATCTATTTGGCTATTGTTTTAAGCTCAGTTTTTGCTCTCTAAGCCAGAGATATATAAGTATGTATTTGCTTAAACATTCTGGCATGTAGAGTTGTGATGTGGAATAAGTTGTTCCAAGTGGAATACTTTCCCCTTGCTAGCATGATAATATTTTGGTATGAAAGCCAGGCCTGCAGGAATAGAAGTATTATTCCAGCCAAAACTGTCTTGTAAAGCCCAGGAAGAGCATCAGTCCTTACCTTTTAGTGGTAAAGATAAGTTAATGACATACACTCCTTTCTCAGGAGGAGAAAAACCAAAAGCTTCTTAAGACTTGCTTTACGTTTTGTGATACACTGTTGTCATGTTAATGCACATGGTGCTCGTTATGAGTAATAGGAACACTTAGATTGTACTTTCTGGCAAATAATAAGCTCTGAACCACCTTAGGGTAAATTAGTTGGTAACAGCAGCATTGCTGTAATGTTGAAGTTGCTGAATAATCCCTAAGGACTGCCACTTTAAGCAATAACAGTCATGGGAGCAAACAGAACCTTGACTAAAGCTATGGGAAAACCATTCAGACCTAAAGAAGCAGATTACTTTTTATGTTGCTTTTTACTCCAGATACGGAAGTTGGTTTAATAAAAACCATAGCTGCTTCTGCAAAAGTTTTCCTTGATTGTCCTTAAACGGTAACATCTGGTACTGCACTGATATAGCAGTTTTTCTTTACATGGAATGTTTTTCAGTCCAGTTCTGAATATATGTATGAAGTGAAGCCCTGAAAATTAATTGAGATGAAATCCTTTAAGGGTTACTGAACACATAGAAGCCACTTTCAACCGGTGGAATCTAAGCTATAGACTAATCCTTAGGCTAAGAGGATATTTGGAGAAGGTGTTGTGCGCACTTCCCATTTCTTACATTCTTCCTTAGATACCTACTTGTGACCACTGTGGGGGGAGGATGATTGTTTAGGTGGATTTTGATCTACTATGGCTACTTTTATGTTTATGTGACTGAGAGCTACAAATGCAACAGCTCTATCTCTTCTTGCTTTTACTGTCATGTTTTCCCCAGCCCTTCCTTAGAAACATGGTCTTAGATCAGACCATACTGTCTGCAATGCACCATGTGCTTCGATATTGACCATGAAGTAGTAAGCTACTAAAATGCTAACTAAGAAGGGTGTTGGAGGGGTGGCTTTTGCTTTGTGGTTTTTCTTTCGGTTTGTGTTGGGTTTGACATGAAATCTTGAGTATTTGTGGGAGAGATCTGGGGCCAGAGCCACACAGTTAAACCTAATGCATTAAATGAATGTATGGTAGGAAGCTGTAACTTACGTGCATCTTTGACATCCTGCCTGCAAACTGTTCACTAACCTTGATTTTTTCCCTGGGATTATGATCTTGTTCCAGGCTTCTGGACCACTTGAGACCTCTGCTAACTTGTGCAGCAGCTTGCCAGAGAGGGAGAGTTGGTTGGAAACAAAACTCTTGATGGCTTTTTTTTTTTCTTCCCTATTCATTAAATTCATTACAGCTTAAAGATGATTTACTCAAAGTTGCTGTATTTCCCACTGATTCAGAACTGAAGTTTTTCTATCTCAGTTAATGAGGCTTTCTGGCATTTAACAAGAAACTGTAATGGACCTGATGGCTCTTCCTATTTGCCATGGCAAGCTTGACATAGATGGGCTAAACTCCTGTTGTACTCTTCTGTTGTAAATAGTTCATTGTTGAAAGTAGGGAAAAATGATTAGTTTCCGGACCTGAATACCTCTTAAGGTTTAATTTTCAATTTTAACTGATCCATGGTGTGTTAATCACAGAAAAGGCTAAGACTGGTACTGTCGGTATCCTGTATGTGCCAATATGTGCAGGGGACTTTACCAGCACATTCACACCAGTGTACTTGTATTGCTATTTTATACAGATGAAATCCCAAAAGGGAATGCTTTTGTTCTAGAATTTAAAAAAATGCTCTTTTTTTTTCTTTATTTTTTTTTTCCTTCAATTCAGTGTATACCTTTTCTAAGTATTCTTTGCTTCTCTGTCCACCTCACCTGCCACACAGCTTCTCTCTTTCCCTTACTGAACTGCGTGGACAACCTGTCCCAGTGTCCACAGGGTAGGAAACCTGGACTGAGACCCATGCTTGGAGGCAGCCTCTCCAGTGGTGGCACTCTCAATGATGTAGCCTCAGAATTGAATGTAAGATTACAGTGGTAAATCAATGGCCTTTTAGCTCTGCTCTGCTGTTTAGTGGTAACATTTTTTTCTGTTTTACTTACTTGCACTTTATAGTCAAGTGTGCTTTTCTTTTCTGCTTTTCTTTACATTTATAGCGGATGCAGATGCATTTAAAATTCTCCTGGAGATGAAGATTAAGAAGAGGCAGAAAAAGCCTACATTACCAAGCACTGTGACTGAGCTTGACACTGAGGATGGTTCTAAAGTATACGTGGTTGGAACAGCCCACTTTAGTGACAGCAGCAAAAAGGATGTAGTGAAGGTAAATACTAGGTGGGAGCGCTTTGGCAGGATGTTTATAGTGTTGTCAATTTCGCATTAGGTAGAAGGCAGTCCAGCTTTGACATGGCTCTGTGCTGTAACCTCCAGATTCTGTTTTTTCTTCTTAGCTGTTGGAGGGCTAGGAGCACTGTGGCATAAGCTAGGAGACTGACAATTTTTCTTAATAATTTTTTGATTCAATATGTTGCTTTCCCATCTCAGATATTTCTATTTGTCCTTAAATAATGCAGTTACAGTGCCAGTGTTACAAGTAGAAGTCTAGCTAGGGAATTTACATTGCCTGTTGCAGTACAGCATCACATCACACTGACACACAGTGCATACTGTGATTATTGTATACTTGCTGTGATGGGGACATGCTGAGAAAATGCAAAGCCTAGCACACAGACTGCAGTTTACAGCTTTTCTCTGCATGGGGTGTGTAATACTAAGCTATAAAATCATGCAATCCCAAATTTGGTTTCTATTCTCAAGATGTGAATGGTTGTGAAGCTCTAGTGAAAGTAGGAACTGTTTCATACTCTGCCTCTTGCAAAGTCTGCAATTTAGAGTGGCTTTATTTTCCAGGAGCTAGAGGGGGAGGAATCTTGGGCCAGAATCATTAACCTTAGTTCTTACAAAACATTCTAACTCAAATTGCAAATAATTGCAGAGTATGGTCAAAGGAACTTTGTGAATGTAAAATGTTTAACATCAAGTTTTTCTTCCCTCCTCCCCTGTGTAATGTGTTTTCCACCTCCCTGTCCCAAAGCATCCAATATATAAAGCATTTCACTGTTACCCTCCTTAAAATATTTCTCAGGACATAGTTACTTGGAGAACTCTTATTTACTCTTTCACTGTTCTTTTAATTGAAAATGATAGCTGCAATGTGCTTGTTATTAAGTCCCTTTTCCCATGGAAATGTTGATATTGGTTGCATTTCTCTTTAATCCTTCCTATACTGCTGTAAATAAATTCTTCTTTTTCAGACAATACAAGACGTGCAGCCTGATGTAGTTGTGGTGGAACTGTGCCAGTACAGAGTTTCTATGTTAAAGATGGATGAGAAGACATTACTAAAGGAAGCCAAAGAAATAAATCTGGAGAAACTTCAACAAGCTATAAAGCAGGTATGAGTCCCATAGAGAGAACTAAAGGTTTCTGTCAAGCTGCAACCAAAACCAGTGTTACCATTAGCTGGGAACCTAATACTGTTGACCTAGGTGAGAGTTCCATTACAGTGGCAAAGTTAGGTTTAGTATTTTTTTTTTTTCAGGAGGAATACTGGGGGCTTTTGTTCCAGTGTGGTGGTTTGGATAGTTGTGGACCCCCCCAGGAAACTTCCCGGGTTTAACAGCCGCTCTGTTTGCAGAATGCAAGTCTAATTTCATAATTGTAGTGCTCTGCTAATATACTAAATATTATTATTCTTGCAGTCTCCATCTGTGTCACAGCTGTTTAGGGATCACTTAATTTTAGTATTGTCTGTTGCAGTCTAACTGCTTTCCTTTGTCAGCCTAGTGCGTTGCTCTTTTTAATCCTCATCCACTTGTCTTTTGAGTAGTTTCTAATTGATAGTAGCCCTTGAGGGAGGTTTTTGAAAAATCTGGGCCGGAAGGTGGGATTCTGTTCAAATTATAGCTACTCTGGCAGTTTGGTGCCATCTGGGATGTGTGTGCAGAGTTAAGTGTTGGCCTGCATTTTTTCAGTTTCATTCAGTTAGCTTGTATTCAAGTGATTTTAAGCTAGGCAGTGAAACAACACAAAGGTGACTTAAAAATGACAGGGAATTTGATTGGAATGGCAGTATATGGTCGATAGTAAAGAGAGGTTCCTGTGTCCAGCTGAATGAACAGATTAATAGATTGTTATTTGGCTGTATGGTAATTATATATTGGAATTGTTTTATTGATGTAATTGGGTAATTTGTAGGATTGCACCCCTCATAAGAATATTATCTGTATCCATGCAAAAGCACTTGTAGGGGCTGGAGGATAGTCTACTGTGCATATAGTGTCTTAGTGCAGGCTTTCTGACTCACAGGCAGTAACTTGTCTTTCCTGTTTTCTTTATGTCCTGTCAAAGGAAAGGACATTGCAAAACACTTGCATATTGCATCTGTTCATTTTTGGGTAAGGTGAATTGTTGTGATGCATGTAGCCAAAAGAATGCATGCTCACAATGACCAGAGCAGCATAGCTGGGAATCTTCTGACCTTGTCAACAGGCACAGAAGCCTATTTTTAATATCAAAGCTAAATGCAACAGTTTTTGCTGTGCTTCTTTGTTAAAAGCAAAAGGACAATGAAAATCAAACAGCAGACTTTTCTCTGTGGTGTAAATTTGTGTTGGCAGCTTTGTAATTATCACTGCCTACTAGGGCTTGAAGTGAACTTGGGTGCAGACTGTAGGCTTCAGACTGTGTTGGCTTCAAAGCCAGAGAACAAAATGAAGATCCTTCCTATTGTTATGGCTTAATCTTAACTTTTGCTACCATGTATAATGCGCAAATAATAAAATTTGGACATTGCACCTTCTAAATAATATATTTCTCCATCTATAGTCTCAACCCAACCTTACCGCTTTGATTCAGTAGCAATATGGCTTATACAGGGAGAGCCAGGAAAGAGTCCAACTGATCTCATGTTAGATGATGGTGTCTTTGATAGTGTCTGTTAAAAATCAAGCCAGCTGGTAGGTTGCTTGCTCATGCTTTAGTTGTCTTCTCATTGAAATGTGCATTTGGGCCCAAAAGCCATACCAATAGTCAAAACTACTTGTGGCTTTCACCCTTAGTGTCAAATGAGGAAAACTATGTCTCATTATAATCACTTGTGTAAAACTTAAGCAGTAAAATTGCATTTTGTTGATCTTAATTGAAGTTGGAAACTGAGCAGAATGTTAATGAAGCTTATGCACTCACAATGGGTCACTGGTGCTCACAGCTCACCAAGCAACTGTTGCAGGTTAAAAACAGCCTTCTTCCTCCAGACCTTCCTCAAATTTCAAAACCCTTACAGTTTGCAGAGAACTACCTGTTTGCTTTCCCTTAACCAAAGCAACCCAGTGCAGGCTGGTATCTGGCTCAAATGTGTATTAGCTGAAGATATACAGTAACAATTGACTTAAACCAAGCTGGTGAGACAGGTTTTCTTATGATCTCTCTGTCTTACTGCTTCTGCTGTCCCTTAAGTGAGCATACTGCAGCCCCATGTTAGTCTGAACAGGGCTTGCTTTTCAGCTGCATTGTGTCCTTCTGTGGCTGTGTGGTTGCTAGTTCTGACATAGGAGTTGAGAGACTGTGTTCTGGGGCAGAAGAGAAAGTGGCTTGGTGGCAGCAAAGTCTTGGTGTAGCTTTACTTTTTTAACCTACTTTTTTAGGCTGAAGTTACCTGTGCAGGAATATACTGTTGTATTCTATGTAACTTCTTTAATGTTTAAATATTTTTCTTGCCAGTTAAAAAGGTCTCATTTTGCATGGTGTAATACAGCCCTCTATGTTTAAATAACCTGCAGGATTTCTCATTTAGTAAGGTGGATATGGTGTGAATCAGTAGATGACTAGTATGTTCATGTGGACAGGAGGAGGCTGCTGTCACTTGTCAGTTCACTTCCACTTTAAAGTCGAACCTCCAGTTTCAGGCTCCAGGTGGCAAAGCTGTGTTTGCACAGGACTGTGTCCAGGGGAATTAGAGTTTTTAAAAGAAGAAATCCAGAGGACTAAAATTCAGACAGTTTGTTTCTGCCCACAGTTGTGCCATTAGTGCTGGATCTGTGACTTGTTATACAGTTAAAGAATAGCCCCAAGGCCTCTTTCTTTGGCTGTGTTCCCATATGTAGTATAAGCATTTCTGTGCTGACTGCTTCAGAAGCCTTCTGGCAGCTGCCAATAACAGATGTCTGGGGAAAGGCGTTAGAGCCTGCAGTTGTACTTTGCCTGGGTATTCCTCTCCTTTTCAGTATCTCCGTGCTAGTCATGGTGTCTGATAGATTGTGTCTTCCTCAGACATCCTTTCCCAAGCCTTACAAATATTTAATATGTTTAATCTCTTCTCATATGTTTGGTATTTCTTTGCACGTTTTCTAGTTCAGGTATCTTGTTTTCAAGACAGCTGTTCACTAAAGGTTGTGCAGCAGCCCATTGATACTGAGATTTTGGTTTGTTCCTTTCCTGGTAATCCCTCTTTCTGTTTTTGCTTTCTGACTGCTATTGAATACTGGGCTGAAAAAAATTGGTATTTCACATGCTCTGTCCTGTGTGCTACTAGCTCTACATCCCTCTGCCTGTGCAGCTAAGTTTTTTCTTACTTGTGCATTGTTTTGGTTTATGGCTGTTGCATCTAACTTGTGAAATTATTGCCAGCCACTCAGATTTAATGTTCTTTTGTGATCATCTTTCCTTTATCTGACATGGAATAATCTGATATCATTAAAAACCTCATTTATTTTCTTGCTCCTGTTGATTTTTTTGTACATTTTGCTCTTTATTCCCTGATGGTATCTGGCTGGCCAGTTGTTGCTGGTTTCTGCATAGGCTGCTTGTCACCTTTTATCTCTTTGATGCTGAGCAAATACAGCAGGCACTGAGATCCACGCAGGTTGAACACATAACTAGGACACACTTCAAAGATGCATTCCTCTGTTAGCCAGCAGCATGAATCTTTCTGTCACTGTGTAGGAATGAAACTTCAAATACATCAATCCCGAAGGGGAGAGCTGCCAGCAAATAACTTCAGGCTGCATTATCCCAGTTTTCTTTGTGGGCATCTTTTCTGAACTTTTGGAAACCCTTGTCCCCCAGGCTTTGGAACTGTATCTCAAGGATGCTGAAAACCCTTTATCTCACTGCCCTTTCTTCCTCATCTCTCCCCAGGAGCCCAGTGCCCTGTTTTCTGCCATGCTTGCTAGTTTGTAGCATGACATAATAGATAATTGGCTGTTTTCCAAATAGGCCTTCTTTTGCCAGCTCTGGTCCTCTGTGGCACGTCAGTTCATTTAACTGTAGAAACTGCCTACAGCCTTTGGAGTGGTCACATGAGTAACAGATGTGGCACAGGGTGGGTCATTTGTGTGTGGCCCTAAACACAATGAATCGAGAGCAGGACCTTCCTCTGGTAACTTCAAGTAGTTATATTAATTTAGGCTATCCTGTGTAACCTCATCTTTGGTTATGTGAAGCTTGTGATACAGCAGGAAATGAGCCTTTGGTGAGGGAAGGGGGAATGCCTCTACTGGTAGTGGTGTGGGCTGATGCTAAATTGGAGGAGATGAGTAACGAAGGTACAGGTTTCGCTTTGGAGCAGTAACACTCACCCACGAAGTCTTACTTGTAAAAATGACTAGTTGATGACAGCCAGAGCTAGGCAGAAGGAACAGCTGCGAATGGATTTTTTTGTAAAAGGGTAGGGAAATTCTACATGAGTATATTTGAGGTTTCTTTTTCTTTTTAGAAAGAAGAATCCTTATTTTAGATCTCTGTTCAGGAAGTATAGACTGTGCAAGGAGAGGGCTTCAGTCTGCTTATTGGGAATGAGTCACACTTGGGGTTGTGAGGCCTCTGCAAAGGTGTTATGTGTTGAAGTAGTGCACTGCTGTTTCTCGCACAATGCGAGATTCTGTTTCTGCATCAGTTAACCTGACTAGTCCTCAGCCTAGTTTTTCCCAGGGTTGTGGAAGTGTTTATAATTAGACCATTAGCTGTTTCCCTTTCAGTGCTCTAGAACATGGCATTCACTGTACAGCTAGTGCAATATACTTCTGTGTTTGGGGTGGTTTTTTTTTTGTAACCAGATAGATCAAGAACAGTTAAATGCACAGTATGGGCTGTTTCACCTATCAGTTATTCAGATGCTTTCTTCAGGCAGGTGAAGTAAATATAAACTGAAGTAAGCCTGCTGCCCTCCTTTATTTTCTTAACTCTGCCAAGCATTTTTATTGAAAGTGAGAATACTGAAGTGAAAAGCTACTTCACAACTGATCCAAATTGGTATAAGAGCTGGTGCTGATAAGTGAATTGGCTCCAAAAGACAGCTTCAGTGCTGGTTCTTCACTAAGATAAATATGATGGATTTTTCATGACTGTGAGTAGTGTATTCTTAGAAATGCACACTTGTTAATTTCCTTTTTTAACTTTTAATAATGTTTTTCTCCTTCTTCCGCCAGAATGGAGTCATGTCTGGATTGATGCAAATGCTGCTTCTGAAGGTCTCTGCTCACATCACAGAACAGCTGGGAATGGCCCCAGGAGGAGAATTCAGGGAGGCTTTCAAAGAGGTGCGCGCTTCAAATGGTTTTTCTGAGGTCAAGGTACTGGCCTTTTGCCCCCAGAATTGAACTAAATAAAACCATTTGTTAGTGACTGGAGAGGAGTGCTCTGGCCATGCTCGTGCTGAAGCCTGTGAAGGTCTAAGAATTGGCTTCAGCCTCAAAGCGTACTTGAAAGTACAGAAGTTTGTAGCCCTAAGTGGCATGAAGGAAACTCCACAAAGGCTTCAAATGATAATAGTTCTTCCTGATAGTATTCCTGGTGGCATTTGTTTCTGTTTCATTAATAATTTATTGCTTCTTGTTCCTGCCAAATAACTGGTTTTGAATTCTGGATATGGATCCTGATCCTACTGTTGATGGTGTCAGGGTTTCAGATTGTGAAAAGCAACTCTAAAGCCTTAATGTGATCTAACACATTCATCAAAAGGAGCATGACCAGCAAGTTGAAGGATGTGATCCTATCCCTCTACTCTGCCCTTGTGAGACCTCACTTGGAGTCTTGTGTGCAGTTCTGGTGTCCTCAACATAAAAAGGACATGGAACTGTTGGAACAAGTGCAGAGGAGGGCCACGAGGACGATGAGGGGACTGGAGAACCTCCCATATGAAGACAGGATGAGAAAGTTGGGGCTGTTTAGCCTGGAGAAGAGAAGGCTGCATGGGATCTCATAGCAGCCTTCCAATATCTGAAGGGGGCCTATAGGGATGCTGGGGAGGGACATGATTAGGACAAAGGGTAATGGGTTCAAGCTTAAAAAGGGGAAGTTTAGATTGGATATAAGGAAGAAATTCTTTACCATGAGAGTGGTGAGGCACTGGAATGGGTTGCCCAGGGAAGTTGTGAATGCTCCATCCCTGGCGGTGTTCAAGGCCAGGTTAGACATAGCCTTGGGTGACATGGTTTAGTGTGAGGTGTCCCTGCCCATGGCAGGGGGGTTGGAACTAGATGATCTTAAGGTCCTTTCTAACCCTAATTATTCTGTTATTCTATGATCTAGAAAGATCATTAGGGAAATGAAATATGTGACTTGTCTACTAGTGACAACTGGTCTGTTAACATTCCCTTTTAATCTACTGCCAGCTCTGGTACTGGGAAATAAATAGCTGGACTTCTGCTGTGTATCACAGCTACTTCCTTGGTTTTGCTTTTTTGTTTTTTGTTTGTCTGTTGTTGGTTTTTTTTTTTGGTTGGTTGGTTTGTTTTGTTGTTGTTTTTTTATGTATCCGCCTTGCAGAATGGATCTTGCTATTTTTTAAGTTCCATATTAGTAAGGAGGTCTGAGATAACAGTTGTTAAAGAATCTGAAATTACTTGGTTGGTTTATCTGTAACAAAAAGAGAACTATTTCAAGGCTTAGTTTCCTGAGCATTCCAGGCCACAGTGAAACATTTAAGTGGAAAAGAAAAAATACATCTATATTAGCTCTGTCCTGAAGTGGTTGTTTGATATTTTTAAACAAGCATGCATAGGGAAGAACTTTCTGTAAATTCTGTGCTGTGCTAAAATTTGTTAGTCTGGGCTACAGTGAAGTCTCACCTCATGTTGTTGTGTGATATCTGACATCAGTTCTTGTTTCAGAAGCTCCTTCTTGAATATGTTTTACCATGACATACTGATAGGTTACTGATCCTAACAAATCCTAAGTAAAAGCAAAATGACCACAACTGTTGTTAGACTTTGTTCAGACTCAGACAAACAGTGAGCCCCTTCTGTTTAGCTTTGGTCATAAGCAGAAGCTTTATGCTTAGGTGAAAGTAATCTAGAGTGAGTGGCATTACAACTTAATGTTGTTACTGTAATACCTACTGCATCTTGTAGCTATGAAGCAGTATTTTAGAAACTTACTGCAAAATCAAAACATGTTTTGGATGTTGAAGTATGACACTACTTGCCATTTATTTTAAGTTACCTCGTATAGAACAATAAAACAAACATTCTCTTAATTTGTATGTTCTTTTTCAGGCCAGTAAAGTACCCTTCTGTAAATTCCATCTTGGAGACCGACCCATCCCTGTTACGTTTAAGAGAGCAATTGCTGCACTTTCTTTCTGGCAAAAAGTCAAGCTTGCCTGGGGCCTTTGCTTCTTATCTGACCCAATCAGGTATGAATAAGCATCCCATATGTTTGTTGTGGAGAATTGCTCAGTTCTTCAGTTTGATTTCAGTATTAGGTGGAATTCTTTGGTACCCATCCCGCTGCAATTAAACTTGAAGTTAATGAGAAGGATAAATATACAAATTACCCTGCAATAAAACATATTTTCTGGAAAGAAAGCTGGCTTTCTGGTCCTGTTCCAGCAATTTCTTTAATTGCTTTTCAATACTTTACTGCCAGGTAAAATTAAAGATTTAGTGCTGGAGAATTCCTAATGTGCTTAAGAAAAAGCTTTTTTAAGTTTTTATGTATTTATTTATTTCGATGCTGAAAATAATCCTTCCCACTACTGTATGTGAATATGGTAAATAGAAGAGAGTAGGGCCTTGGTATGCTGATTTATACCTCCTTATGAGTTACAAAGGGCTTGGGCCTGTTTAGCTAATTGACACGTAGATCATGGCAGCATGAGAACTGAATCTGCTGCCTGAGCATATGTTTGGAACAAGAGGAAAGGTTTAAATTTGTGAACAACACGTGGACTGTTAGCGATTATTGCCTTTATAAAGGCATATTGTTAGGAGCATTTGCCTTACAGTAATATTTCCCAGACAGCTCTTTGCTTTCTTACTTTGGTTTCCCCTGCCCTTTAGAGACATCCCTGCACTAAGTTTGCTTCCTCTTTCCACAAGCAGGTGTGTGGTAACTTGCTTGAACTGGGTGAGAACATATGCACAGCTGTTCTAAATTCAGTCTGCTCCTAGCAGGCTCGCAGTGGTCTCTCTTGCCAGAAATATATCCTCTGAATTTCGGTGCTTCTGTCATGCCCTGTAACTATGGCTTTTTTTAATAGGCTTTTAAAATTGGTCCAGGGCTCAAGCTGTAGTTGTATCAATCAAACTTGCCGTTTCTGTATACTTAATTGTCATTTCCTGTAAATATTTGCTGTTACAATAATCTGTAAAATGAGTTTGACTATTTCAAGCCATAACTACAGTTCATGCACAAAAAGTTGTTTTTTTACTAGTCTAATACCAGCATGAAACTGTTTGCAGGCCTTTGGAGAGGCATTGAAGGATATGTTTCTCTGCAGCTTCTCCCATTCTTTTATCCATTCTAAGAACATTATGGTCTTCAACTGGAATATCAAGATAATTATAGTGCATGCACACTAGATTCCCTCTGAAGTTTGGCCATAATCTCAGTTGTTGTCATACAATTGATTGATCTGCTATGTTGATTTTTTGATTTTTACAAATAACAGGGGTAGAGGTTGAAAAGAAAAAGTGGTTATAGTTGGGAAGTTATTGGGGGTAGATATTGTGCACCCAGCCATCAACGTGGGATTCTATGGAAAATGGAGTAATAAAAAACTGATGTTTAATTTCGTTGCCCTGGTAACATTTATAGTGTTCTTTTGATCTTGGAAACTAAAGAAAGCACATTCAGCATCATTCTTCAGTAGACAAGAGATGCAAAACCAGATGATTCTATTGCCACAAACTATGAATGTACTACAGCAGTGGGTGCAAGCAGAAGGTTAACAGCACCTAAAAAAAAATACAAAAGCTCATTACATTTGTTCCCACAGCATTTATTTATTTTCTGCCTGTTTCCTATTCTTCTGTTCAGGTAATTGATTTAAAACTTTGACTTCCTTGCTGAATACCTGTGATTGACACTAGGAACCTGAAGAACTCTTTCCATCCCCTCAGACTGCCTTAGGCTGTGGTTTTTTTTTTTGTTCATTAAATACAGCTTCTGTGTGTTCAGTGATGAGATCTGCTTCTTCCAGAGGGTTCTATGTTGGCTCTTCTAAGCTTACTAATATACACTGAAAGTGGAGCACCATGATAAGTGTCCTTTGAAGCCCTGGTGCTTCAAAGTTGAGTTGTCAGCTTTTAAACTGTGAAGGGTGAAAATCCTGTTGAACTGCCTAGAGGCAAGTGACCTCTCTCCCTTTCTCTCACTGTAGAGGCATTGTTAGGTATCCAGTTCTACAAGTTTATGGAGGCTGTTTTGTTTTTGGAGAAAAGAACTGGTTGGAGGAGAACTGTAGAGAATGAGTTTAGATGAATGATATGTATAATACCCAATTGTTTTAACTCACTGATTTGTCTTTATTGGGCTCCAAAAGCATAACAGATACTGAGAAAACTTACCTTTCTTTCAGTAAAGATGATGTGGAGAAATGCAAACAGAAGGATTTACTGGAGCAGATGATGGCAGAAATGATTGGAGAATTCCCTGATCTTCATCGAACGATCGTCTCAGAACGAGATATTTACTTGACCTACATGCTGAAGCAAGCAGCAAAGCAGATAGAACTACCTCGAGCTTCAGAAAGTAATTGTTTTAAAGCATGTTATAACCAGCAACGTGTTCTCTGTGTACTAATGTGTTCAGCTCTCAAGAAATCTGGGCTGTTCTGTTCATGTGTGCCACGTCATGTAAGATTACAGTGCTTAAAAAAATTAAAAAGGGACATTACTCAGCTGTTGCAGCCACCTAGAGCAGTGACTCCAAACTATGATGCCTTTCTCACTGTGCTATTTTAATAAAACTGGAAAATACTAATTAGCCTGACAGGCATCTGGTATTACAGCACAAGATGGGACAGTCAAGGCTTATGTCCACCTCACTGCCATCCTGTTATCCCACCAAATTCATTGTCATTGTCACTAGCTGCTGAGGAACACGTTTCTTAATTATCTCTGACTTCAGACTTCTTCATACTTTGCCTATCCTAAATTGGGCTGTTAGGAACCCTGATGATGTGGCAATGATAATGAAACATGTTACTCTGCATGTTTCAGCAAGAATAATTGCATTTCTCTAGCCTTTGGAAGTATTTTGCTGACACATGTGTTATGCATGCCCTTTCTATATACATATAAGTATATTGAGGTACAAGTTACCTCTTGTTTACTGTCTTGAGAAGATACTCTCTATCATCACTTCAGTGCAGACCTCTGGCACTATCTTGTGGTTGAAAAAACATCAGTGGGATTGCAGTCGTGTTCTTGCATCTCCCATGCCTAGTATTATCTCAGTATTGCCTTTGTAAAGTTTGTCCAGACACACACTGTATCCTGTTAGCTCAGATGGTACGACTGAGAGGCACAGATGCATTCAAATAGTCCAAAGAGCAGGCTGAAAATTTGTTGTTGGTCCTGGCTGGTCACAAGCCACAAGAGGAATTGCTCTTTGGTTTCTTCCCGCCCTTAAATCTAACTTCTCTAAAAGCTTAGTCTCTGGAACACTGGTCTATTGAATGCCTATGAAATTGGAAGGGGTTTATGTACATTGTGAAGGACTTAAAATACAAGATGAGGCCATAAAAGACAACAACATGAGTGACTAACTGATTGATAGTCATTGTCTCTTAGTTAACAAGAGACAGTGCCAAAACAGTTTTGTTTAGAACTTGTGCATTTATTTTATATACATGGCAATCTGTTCTAAGTGTTCACACTTACAAGAGGCAAAAAAGGGAAAAAAATCCAAAAAGGTAAATTCTATAATTAAGGTGACCACAATTCACATGAGCAGATATATGACATCACTACCATTGTCCAAATCATTTGCTCCTGTAGGGACATAATAAGGGAAAATTCCTGGCCACTATTTGCAAGACTCAAATGTACTTTAAGGCTCATGTATTCCTAAACTAGGGCTTATTAGTTTCTAGCCTTAGTCTGGCTATTTGCTAGGGGGAACTCTTCCGAAGAGCTTGCAAATGTAACTTGCGCATTTAGTTTTTCATTCTGTCTTTACTCCACACAACGTATTCTGAGAGGGGGATGAAAGTTTCTCTGAGAACTAAATTTCAGGCAGGATGCTCAGCATTGCTAAGTCCTGCCCAGAAGCAGACAGGAGCACATGGGCGAGGTTGAAGTAGATGTGATGTGCTTTGGATAGACCATTCTGCTGAAGCACTGTATTCTGCCTCTGTAGTTGCAGTTCCGATTTAGAGCAACCCAAAAATAGCCTGAGAAGAGGCAAGTCCAAAGAAATAATTTCAAAAATGTGTATAATGGTTTTTGTGTTCTCAGTGCAGTTTTGTTTCATTCTGAGGGGGCTGCTTCTAACTATCTGTTATTATTTCTGGAAAAATCAAGAGTGGGTATCTAAAGCAAGACAGTGGAACTTACATTATATATGACCACCAGGTGGAGGGAGGTGGTCTTGTCCCTCTACTCTGCTCTCGTGAGACCTCACTTGGAGTATTGTGTGCAGTTCTGATGTCCTCAACATAAAAAGGACATAGAACTGTTGGAACAAGTCCAGAGGAGGGCCACAAGGACGATCAGGGAACTGGAGCAACTCCCATATGAAGATAGACTGAGAAAGTTGGGGCTGTTCAGCCTGGAGAAGAGAAAGCTGCAAGGAGACCTCATAGCAGCCTTCCAGTATCTGAAGGGAGGCTGTAGGGATGCTGGGGAGGGACTCTTCATGAGGGACTGTAGTGATAGGACAAGGGTTAATGGGTTCAAACTTAAACAGG
>JASSUY010028175.1:0-13828 GCA_032466535.1 Forpus xanthops | reverse complement strand
TTGGGTGACATGGTTTAGTGGGAGATGTCCCTGCCCCTGGCAGGGGGGTTGGAACTAGATGATCTTAAGGTCCTTTCTAACCCTAACTATTCTGTTATTCTGTGTGCTACATTTATGTCTGACTTTCCTCATAGGAAAGCAGCCTAATTGCTATTATGTAGAAAGTTTTGTGTGAATTATATTTATTGTGGCCCAGTACCTTTTTTTCACTGGGGGGTGAGGTGATCCCAAAGCTTTCAGGAGCAACATTTTAACTTCCACTGGGTGTTGTGGAATTTGGATGTTAGATGGTAGGTGAGGGTGAAAGCTGGCACATACTGCAGTGGACAGGCAGTGACTGGTTAGCTGCTGCACGCAAAGGGATGGGGTTTGCTGTTATGTGCTGAGGCCAGGTCTCTTACCAGTAAATTTAACTGGGGCAGGTGTAGGCTCAAGTGCTGTTCAATTGCTCATTGTTAGCCCAGGTCTTGTCACAATTTGGATGTGTGCCAGATGACACTGCCCAAAGTGGTGGAGAATGCTCTCTCCTCAGGAGACAGCAAAGACCAAGGCTGTTCCTGATAGGCAGTACAGAAACATGACCCCCGCAGAGAAGGAAAGAAACTAATTGGCATGCATGTGCTGTCCTGCCCTGGGGCTGGAGCATGAGCCCTGGCTGGGTCTGTTTACCGAAACCAACGTCTGAAAATCCAGAAACAGTACTGATTCGTTCTTTTTTTCAGACTTTTAAAATAAGAGGCAGTAGGTAAGATGAGCATTCACTTTTAGTATGTAACAGAGTTTTAATATCTAGTTGTAAGAGTCCCTACCACTTGGAGAATTGAATTTTGTAATCTCACACATTACCTATTTATTTATAGCTTGGAATTAGTTCTTTTACTCATCTTTTCTCTCCATCTCTTTCTCAGGTGAACCTAGAAAATACATCCCAGCTGTTGTAGTTGGTGTTGTTGGGATGGGTCATGTACCTGGAATTGAAAAGAACTGGAACTCTGACTTAAACATCCAGGAAATAATGAGGTAACAGTCATTTCCTATGTGTTGACACGACAGGTTCTCTTGCTAAAAACCAGTGGTAATTGGTTTGTTGGGGCTTTTTTAGTTCTCCATCACAGCTTGAAGAAGTGTCAGTGCTGTCAGCCCTGTCCTGTCAGCTCACTTGTTTGCAGTGCTCACAGATTGTGCTTAATGGAAAGGAAAAGAAAGTATCCAAGGGGAAAAACTAAATAGTTGGATATCAAGGGAAGTGGAGATGAGAAGATGCCCTTGTCTGAAAGAAAATGCATTGATTCACATTTTAGTCTTTTAAATGAAGAATTCAGATGAGAGCTGTAGCAGATAATGAAAACAGAACCAGGCTTCCAGTCTAGCTTTTGTATAGTATTATACAAATTATGTATGTATGTATTTTATATATAGTATTTGTAGTATTCAAAGCTTTTGTTGTGTCAGGACACTGCTGGCTCTGACAAGCTTATTCTCACCGTTGCTCATAGCCTATTTTTAACTATATATATAAAGTAATAATATGTTCTAAAGCATATACCTAAATATAGTCTGGTTTAAGTTATGTATCTGGTGAACTCCACTTCAAAGTACCTATTAAAATAGATGTATGTACTTTTAAAAAGAAGGAATTGGAGAATTAAAATGTTCAGACTGTGTATCCTATAAAACCACTAAGGTCAGGATTTTAGAAAAGCAGGAAGGGTTATAATACAACCTGATAGTGCTGGTTGCAGTTGTTTAGGATGATAGAGCCTTTCAACTATTGGCACTCTGGCTTATCACGTTGGTTTACTGTGTTTATGCAGGTGCCTCACTCATCTCTTCAGAATCTTGGAAAAACCGAAATAGCTGTGCCCCACCTAACTGGTGCAGTTAGGCATTAAAGTACAATTTAGACAGACTTTTGGTGTCTGGATCTGATAATGCAATGTACAGAAGCCTTGCCTAACCATTTCTAAGTCTCTTTTAAGGCTAAGCCTTGCCTGGAGTCATGAACTAGATGTCCGTATTCCCTTGCAACTAACCTGTAAAATGAGGTTACCCAAATCCATACAATTGTATGGCTAATGTCGGTTGCATCACTGACATTACGGAACTAAATAGCCCAAAGACAGATTACATGTCTTCAAGGTTACAGAGAGGGTCTCTTCCATCAAAGTTTAAGCTCTTTGACATGATTGTCTTTACAGTGCCAGTGCCATAACTAAGTGGAGGGGTTGCCAACATCTTTCATAAGACAACAATATTACATTAGATTGACTTTCTTAACTAATAAGAAGCAAATTATATTCTTAAAGATTACTTGAGGCTCATTTCTCATTTAACTTTATTACCCCTTGTGTTGTTGCACTGCAGTTGCAGAGCAGAGTTGCAGGGCTTTTTGTGTGTTAGTGGTTGTCACATCTCTGAAGTGAAAAGTTTTTTCAGACTTCTGCAGGTATTTAGTTAGGTTGTATGAGTTGCAGTGATCTTGGAAATTGTCTGTATAGAAACACACACATTTCTCAGACTTCCACTTTTTAGGGTTCATGCATTAAACCTGATCCTGACCAGATGCTGCTGTTTGTTTCAGATTGTTACAAATTGATTTTTAATTGCATTGAGGAACTCTAATTGAGAAAGGATGGAGAAGCAGGAAGGAAGATGCAAAGGCATCTCTTTACCCCATCTTCTGTTCAGTGTGTGTGCCTTTTTGAAACTCTTCCTGTGCATCTCCTTTAATCTGAACACCTCAGCAGGAACACCTTTGCCCTGCTTCAAGCACATGGATCTGAACTGCGTGTAGTTCTATCCTAATATCAGTGCATCTAACCAGGTTTGAGTGTGCCCGTGCTTTTGCACTACTGTAACGGATTGCTTCTGAATGCATTAGAAACATTTGCTAGAAAAACGAGAACTTGTGGCTGTTGTGACCTGTGCTCTGTCACCTGCGAGAGGGTTATCCAGGTTGCACTGTAGGCATGCTGTGGGTGCAGGGTCAGATGAGCTACTGCAGAGCTTGTTAATGGAGGCGCAGGTGTGTATGTAGCTGTGCTTTCAAAGGCAGCTTTATTTTGAAAGTAGCATTAGCTGTTCACTTACTACACAAGTTAGTAAGACTGTTTGAAGGTGGGATAGACCTGGTGTGTCTGTTGTCCTCTGCCCTCCTAGTTCCCTGTGGCCATGAACAGAAGAGGTGGCTCTGTGAAGATCTCAAAGCCAGTAGTACTTGTCAGACTGGAGACAGCTTCATGCGAAGTCTCTCTGGTTTGCCCGTGCTGTCCCCTGCAAAGCCCTAGGATGCTCATGTTAGGAGCCCATAGCTAGGCTGGGAAGCCTGCCTGGCATGCAGGGTGTGCCTTGCTGAAACACCCTCTGAATAGGAAGGGGCCAGCCTGGCTCCAGTCCTGCCCCTCTGGCTGCACAAACCATGTATTATCCAGAATATCCAAGCTGTTTTCCTCTGCTGTTCTGAATGACAGTGAATTGACTGTACAGGTGTTGGACTTGGGCTGTGTCCTGCATTTCTTCTATCTCTGTGCAGAGATAGGCATAGTAATACATGCCTATGTGTGGTAATATATAGTTTGACAAACAATATTAACTTCTGGTATTCGTCATGAAGTCTTGATGTTTCTTAGTTATTTTGATAGGGTGGTGGGCAAGTTAAAGTCCACAGCCATTAAGAGTGGCATTATATGTGAGTGGAAAAGGCTTTTTTATTATTTTTGTTGTTGTTATTTAATTAGGGTGTGTCCCTTGAATGTGAAAGAATGTTGTTCGTTCATGACACATCCCTTACCTGAAAGCTTTGTGCCCTGTAAGGGGAAAGAGAGAAAAGATCCTTGCTTTGGTTAGAAAATGCCTGTTGTTTGCAGCTACACAGATGTTAATGCTATTGTGTATCTTTTGCTTCAGCGTGCCTCCTCCATCAGCTTCAAATAAGATTTTCAAATTTGTCATAAAAGCAACAGTTTTTGGACTGATGGGATATGGCTGCTATCGAATAGGTCAAAGGACAGTGCAGTTTATTCTCTCGATGCCAGCAGCACAGAACTATCTTCAGAAGCTGACAGAAATAAGGTCTCATCATTGAACATCGAGTGGAGGAACTATAAGAAGAAGGTGGCTGAAAAAGGGTGACAGGCAACAGATGTGAGCTGGACTGAAAGAAGAGTGAGACAAGGATCCTAGTCATGGATGACTCACATTGAGCAATGCTGAATCACTATAATAAAAGATTTTATACTAAAATTACACCAGCTATGATCTAATGAGTAGGTTTGATTCCTGGTAAGTGTGTTGCATGAAACCACATGATTCCAGATTGAAGAAATATGTACACAAATATATATATTATATATATGCATATTGTATATATAATATATATTACTGATGATGTAGTACAGCTTAAGGAGTGTATGTTCATGGCTTCTTTTCCAGAGGAACAGAACAACACAAAGTAACCTAATTGGCTGCGTCTGCTCCAAAGTTCAGGGACACTTGTCTAGAGTGATTCTTTGCTTTTTTTTTCCTTGGGTATAATAATACCTAGTGATCGCTTCTGGTGCCAGACACTTTTACACATAACTTAGAAGGACATCTTCTCAATGTGTGTTTTATACTTCAACATTTAGGCTTTTTTAAACTTGAGAGCTTTCAAACAATTTCAGAACTGTACAGGCTGTCATACGTACACTGCTCCAATTTTTTACAAGCCTTACTGAAGAACAGGAACGTTGCCTTTAGATTTTACCCCTCATTACCACCACCACTTGGATTGGTTTCCTCCTGCATAGAGAAGGTATAGCCACACCATCATAATGCAATGTGGTTTGTGTCAGATGTTTACAGGACACTCTGTTCCTTTAGTTTAGCTTATTTAAACTGTATTACTTAGCCAAATCCTGCTGGATTCAGTATTGTGAATTGGAGAGACTAGACATACCAAAATATTGTTTTGTTGGTTGCTTTTTTTTTCTTTTTGAGACTTTCTAGCTGGTAAAATTCAATATATTGATGTTTTGCTTTAAGTTATCTACAGCTTTTTAAGGTATCTGCAGGTATTTTAAAAGCTCTGTAGATCTCGGATTTCTGTGCTCAGGTAATTTTACACAAACGAAAACAAATTAAGGTAAATTTTAGGTATTATGAGCCTTAAACTTGGGTGGGACTAATGCTGAATGATTGTCGCAGAGCATTCCTGCAGACTTAATGTTTTATGCTTTTTAGCCAGAAGTAATCGCTGTGTAAGTCGTCTGTTCATTGCTCAGTCATTTTCTTCAGTTAATACCTTAAGTCGATTGTTTTACTCTTTTTTTACAAAGCATATCAGCAGATTCTTCACAGACCCTCGTAGTGGATGGAGAATTTGCAGTTTACCTTCCCGCTGGTGCAAACTGGCAGATCATGTTCGTGCAGGATTTACTCAGTGGCACTGGAAAGCCTGATGAATTTGCAGAACTAACAATCCCATGAATCCGTACACGAATGCTCAGTGTTGTATATTCAATGTGCTGTACTCTTTATGTAACATAATCAGTGGTTCAGGTCCATTCTTTTCTGTTCTGGTCAGTCCTTTCAGTCTCAACAGCATTCTGTAAAATTTAAGTACATGTTGAATTGTCCCAGCCCCTCCTCAACCCTCTGAAGCCATATTGTATTCATTTGGTGACATGTACATTTGTTTTATGCATTTGTACATGTGATGTAAATTCAAAGTATTTTTAACAATGTGTGCCTTTACTCCAAAGTGATTTAAAGTAAACAGCAGTATGTTCTATGATATAAAGAATAAAATATTTTAACCACCCTTTCTGTTGAAGGCATTTATTTTCCTTGTTCATCAGTATCTGCATTGAGAACAAACAGTGGTTAGCTACGTCTAGGACATGGTAGTTGCACCATCTGACACATTTTTCTGAACAAGAAGGTCAGGTGGAGTAAATACCTCCCACTGAGGGGCATCTGAGTGTAATGCTGAAGTAGGGAAACTGGTTTCTCTACCTTGCCATATGTTACTGGTTAAGAGTGGAATGGATGAGTTTCCCTGCCCTACTGAACATGCAGGGAGGCTGAGCTCTCAGCGTGAGTACCTAAATTCAGAGTCCAAAGTTAGGCATGGTGAATTGACTATTGTTGCTGCTTTTCTTTTAACATCTCTCCTGTGCTCAATCATGCAAGGAGCTGATGGCCTTAGTCCCAGCCCAGCAAAGTGCTCAAACACTGGCTGAACATCAGGCACAACCACTTGTGCTAAAAGTGCTGCCTTCTGCATGGGAATTACAGAATCGTTAAGTGGAAAAGATGTTGAATTAAAGGCAAAAAGGGTTTAATCTTTCAAACTGAGCCAGGTAAATTAATATGACCATTACTTAAACTATTAATGAAGTACTCATACTGGATAGATAAGCTGCATTCTATACAGATAATGTACCAGCTGTGTACTCTGCTCTTTGTACACTGTCTATCAGTGGTCTATGCTTTTTGACTGTGTGTGCAGCAGGGTGCAGTCCTGTTTTCCTTGATGAGGCAAAGTTTCCCTCAGCACTTGGAGCTGCATCTGCAAAGTGAACTGTTGCTCTAGTCACATACTGTCTATGGGACCAGCAGATGACCTGCACAGCATGTGAGCTGTCAAGCACTGCTCAGTCAGGCAGCCTCAGCTTGCACACCCAGAGGGCAGCTGCCTGCTCTGAGTGGACTGTTCACCAGCATGCTGCTGGCCAGGATTGTGTTCATGATGTCTCTCTTCTATACCGAATACTGAACCAAATTTATTCTATGTCTGAAGGTGACTAACACTGCCTGGATTTCCACTGGAAGCTGTTTTTCTGTGTATGTATTGTCAAACATCTAAAGGGTGCTGAGAAATATATCAGGTTATCTCAAAGTGCCGGGCAATAGTGGGAACTACGTGTGGAAAAGAAACAACACATTGTCACTTGTGTAACTCAGATACTCCTGTATGTATTTTCCTGTTTCTTTCTAAAACTGAAATAAATTTTAGTCTAATTTTAAACTTGTGTTGAGACTGATTTTATTGCATGATTTAGGGGGTCTTCTTAAGAATTTGCAGAAGCTCCAATTGATGGGCAGACCAGCATGGTGCTGAGCTCTTGGGTTGCATGTGTGTGGAACACAGGACACAAGTAGCTCCAAAGATCCAAAGCTGAAATGTACCTATTGACCAAGAAAAAGATATAACTAGTGTGCTTATTCTACAGCTTATTCCCACTTCTGGGTCTGTCTGGAAAGGGGATGGGGAATACCTGGAACAGCTGTCCTGTTGAACAGGTCCCAGCTGAAGTATCCCCCCTCTTGTCCCTGCCTTCCACATGCTGCCATCTTACTAACCTGGAGCAGATGAAGCTTTCTGTACCCCAGGGAGGTGACAGCAGCAAAGACGGGGATAGCCTTATCCTTGCTTCTAGTAGGGAAAAAGGTGGCAACTGGGAACGTGCTCTTGCTCCAGCACAAGACATTGCCATTGGGCCCTGTCTCCTCCAGTAGCTCCATGCTGGAGGGGTTGTGGTGCAACATGAGAAAATGCTTACTTTGCTTGTTTGATGTTGGTTCATTTGATATTATATGTGGAAGCTGTAGTGGTGTTAGTCTGGGGGTGAAAGAGGGTGCATGTGAGAAGACGCGCTCTACCAAAGTGGTCAGTGCTGGTTCAAGACTGACAAGGGAAAGTGAAAAGTCAGACTAAAAAGCTGTTGTATACTTAGTTTTAATAGGTTGTATCTCCTCCTGGCTAAGTGAGGTTCTTTTCAGTGGGAAAATTCATAAGCTGGGTAAAAAAAAAAAAGAAATGAGGAGTGATGTTTTGATTTTGGTGGTTATCAGTGCACCGCATCTCTGCCTGCCTCCATGGCCCAGGAGTGCTTGTACAGCCCTTGGCGCTGTGTGCAGCTGACTTGTTAGACCACTTGGTCCTTTACCCTCGAGTAGTGCAGAAGACTTCTCAGTGTGCATTACCTGCCCATGAGCATCTTCTCTCCACCTCCCTGCATCTCTTCCTGCTTCCATCCCTGTGTTCTCAACCTGCTGGGACCGTGTTGCAGTTTTATTTTACCTTCTGCAGTAGCTGGAAAACATGAGTAATAGTAATAATTTGGTGCCATCTACTGACTGCAGATGGTGCATCTGTGTTTAAGGTAACAGCCCCTAAACTGCTCTTTAAAGGGGCAAGTGTTAATCTTGGAGATGTTGGGTTTTGACTCACAGGTGTGGTACCTGGTATTAACTAAACACAAAACAGGACCAGCCTGCATAGATACTGGCTTGCAGTATATACCTGTTTCTTGTTGTGATTGCATTGATGCTTGAGGGGCAGGTTCTTGATGAATCAGCAATAATATATTAATCTCCACTTTAAAAATTTAAATATCTGCCAAACAACATGATGTCGCTTCCAGGGTAAATAGAGAATTACATTGCTAGAGAATAATATCCTTTGTACACCTTAATTTTACTGTTGTAAGAATCATGGGTTTTAAAACATTTGAAATTAGCACAGATTGCTTCATTTGTAGCATCTCAAGGATAGATTTAATTTGCCCACCATGTAAGGCCCAGTCCCAGCAGACCTTTACTCTCATTCTTCTAAAAGGTTAACATATTTTGTTTGTCACATTGAGGGACTGCTGCTTGTCTGAATTAGCTGGAGGCTCAGTGGGCTTCTCACCCAAGCCCACTGTGATCACCCTGGCAGGCTCTTGGTTTAGCACGTGGCAAAGTAGGAGGACTTGGGGAGCCCACAGCAGCCTTGATGGTTCATCATGGTCATCATCAGTTTCTGGCTGGCCACTACAGACATGGATTGCTACCTGTCTGACTGTGCAGAGGCAGCAGGCCAACAGCAGCATTCCTGGGCCTGACCCATAAGATCTCCGTCTCCAGGATGCCCAGCTCTGTTAGAGGAAGGCTTGTAGGAGGCAACACTCCCACAGTGGGGACCACTCCTCTGTGACAAGGTGTGACGCCACTCCTCAGACCAGTTACCCCACAACATAACTGAGGGACAGTGTTTATTGACTGTTGACTACAGCATGAGAAAAGTAGAGAAGTAAAAATAACCAGAACTTAAGTACCATCATAGTGACCAAATTATGTGTTTATGCAAATCATAAGGCACAGCTATGAAGCCGTGAGCTCTTCATCTCAGATCTAACACATCTTGCACACAGCCACCCCTCCACGAGTTTTGTAAGTCCCAGGGTGCAGGTTCATGCCTCCACACCACACCATGAAGCCAGAGACCTGATGGAGCCAGTCCAGCAGCTTATCCCAGGCAATGCCCCAGGGCTTGAGTCTGCAGATCACTGCCCCTGCCAGCTGTAGGCATCCACACTCCCTCCATCAGCAGGAGCCCTCTGGTCCTCTTCAGTTGACTTAATTCCTCAGCATCAGGAGCCACCTTTTTGTCACCTCCTCTCCTCCACCCAAATCCCTCCCAAATAAACAACCTGCTTTCAATTACTTCCTCCCTGCTGGTCCTGGTTTTGTTACAGCCACTCCTAAGTGTGGTATTTCAGATGCCATCAACCCAGGCAGTTGTAGCCTTACACAGTGTTACTGGCTGGAATACCAACTTCAGGCAGCCTGGCTCTCCACAACTCCCCCATGGTTGCCCCATTAGGCTTAGTTTACTTCTTGCAGTTATCAGACACAACTATTCCACGTTAGCCCTGATTCCTGTGCAAGATGCCCAAGCACTAGCAGGGCCTTATCTGTCAGTTTACATACTGGAGGCAGCAGCAGGAGCACTTGTTTGTCACCCTTCTGCCAGTGCTGCCAGGGCCTTGGCTCTGTGGGGATGCATGTGCCAGCAGGACACCTTGCTCACAAGCCACCCCCTGGTCTGCTGACCTCCTCCAAGGACAGACAGACCACTGCGGATGCTGATAAACACAATCCCTTCCAGCTAGAGGCCACCACAACTGTTAAGGCCAGCAGTGCATGCAAGGTGTTCAACCGGGCACATGAGCACATTCCTCCCTTTTGAAACAGAGCACATACAGAAGAATAAAGAACATAACTTCCATCATAACTAACAACAAGTACAGGATTAAGTGCATTAAGTGCTGCATAGCAGTAGTACACCATTAAGTGCATTTAGTGCTATATAACAGTCATTGTGGAAACTAACTCATGACATAGCAACAACATACAGTTCACAGTTTCAGTTCCCAGTTCTGACAGTTCCTTATGCGCCAAGGTGGTGTCAGGCTTGCAACTTGTCTGTCCTCCTGCTTCTCAGCTCCCTTCTGTATGCTGTCATGTTATCTGAACACCTCATCCCAGCAAGGCCGCTCAGCTCCCAGGCAGAAATCATTAGTCCTGCAGTCTGGAACAAAACTCCACTTTTGAGAACAGGCAAACAAATGTAATGCCACCAGGTGTAACACCACATCTTTGGTCTTCTCCTGGAGCCACAGAGATCATCTTTACCCTTCCTCTCTCCTTACAGGTGAAGCAATGCATATGCAGTCTGCACTGTTACCAAACACCATCAATTACACTCTTAGAAGCCATGAGAACACATAAACAAGGCTTGCAATGCTTTTACAATATTCTCTTGATATTTAAGCACAACAATGAGCACCATGAAGATGGTTCTTGGTGACATTGTGCTCCACACCCATAATCAATCCCACAGCCACATGTGATCCTGAAGACCAGTCTTACCAACATGTTGGAAACATTCCCTTTGGTTTCAGGGCAGTGGGCCCCATCTACAAACAAAACATACAACACTCACCCTACCCCCTTTTTGTTTCTATTTCGCTTTCTGTTCCCAATGCACAAAACACAGTCACCCCTAAATTTTCTCTGGGTCCTCCTTTTCATACCCAGGGTGTGAATAGGACCACATTCCCCATGTCTGTGGAGCATGACTGCAGTGGTGCCTAGCAAACTCTTTGTTCCCATGGGCCAGCACACAAACAGGAATGCTCCAGCTTAGTCCTCTTTCTTCAGCAATTAGCTTCTGCCTCACCTTGATGCACCTATGAGCTCCCTCCAGTACTCTGGAGAGCTGTGGATGGCAGGAAATACGAGTTAGCTGATTCACCCCTTACAGGACTTGGGGACTGAAGCACCTGTAAAGTGGTTTCCTGCATCTGAACCAGTTAAGACTGGAGGACTGCACCTCTGCAATACTTCACATAGTCACCACATAGTGATGTTAGCGGTAGCCTCAGATGCTGCCACTGCTTCTGTTCATCTTACTGTTCTGCCAGTAATAACAAATACAAAATAGACACAACCCCCCCTTCAGCCCCTTAAAGGGACCCACACAATTGATTTGTCACTATTCAAGTGGTGCCCACTCCCAGGGGTCAGAAGCATAACCCAATGTGGATTAACAGTTCACAGAATGGTTTGAGTTGGAAGGGATCTTTACAGATCATCTAGTGTAGTAGCCCCGGGGTTGCAAGGGGTTGTCACCATTGACATACCCTACAGTCTTGGGGTATGTGAATTTCACACTAACTGTGAGAACAGGCATTTTTAATCCCAGTCCAGTCACCCTTCAGTGCACCCCCTGAGCCTCCTCATAATCCTTCGTGCTTCAGTACTCTATGGGTACTGGAACAGGAAGAGGGGGTGCCTCTGGCTGGAAGCACCTCATATACTCTCCATTTACTACCCCGATTCTGTTTTACTTTTAGGCTGGCACTCAGCTGAATTGGGATCTCTTTCAATCACTTCACTTCCAAGTAGCAAAGCAATAGAGTTTCCTCCTGTACAGATCTACCTTGAACTCATGAGAAATTAATTCCTACAATGTCTGCTGCCCATCCCCTTCCCCTCTCCCCATCCACCACTGGGCTTCTGCTCTTCCCTTTCCCACTACCAATATCCAAACAGATTTGGGCAGGACCCTGATAATCAAATAACATTGTTTCTGATCCCATAGCAATTATTAAAGTAGTTTCCCTACCCTGCAACGACATCATACCCCCATGTAGCCCCTACCCCCTGCACACCAGGCCACTGTGGTGGAGGCTAATCCCACTGACACCAGGGGATGCAAATCTTAATCTTTAAGGTTCCCCACGGGTGGGTATAGCTTTCTGTTTGGGATAGGGGGAGGAGCTGATGCATTCATCTGCTTCAGTTTTTCCCAAATCTCCTCTTGCTTCACCCCCTTCTCCTGAAAGATTTTCTTCATTTTGGCAAGTAAAACTCTTGTGGGCTGGCTATCCACCTCTCCTTCATTCGTCCCCTGGCTTATTAAATATCTCCAAATTGTCCCTCTGGGAACGTACTTCTTCCCTTTCATCCCTATCCTGTCCTTTGCCACCCCTTGCCTCTCGGCTTCCACCAGGGTCCCCATGCTCTCCAAGGCAGCCATGCACTCACCGAGGGGGTGGCCGATTAACGTGGCCCCCAAGCTGATGCAAACCCTCTTGTGCAGCTCGGGGGCAGGGCAGGCCAGCACCGCCACGTCCTCTTGCTCCACGTTCCCTTGCTCCACGTTCACCTCAAACACATCAAAGTCAGGGGACACCGGTTTCTCCCTCTGCTTTAGCACTCGCAGTAAGACATTCCCACACACGTAGGCTGCCGCCTCCTGGACATCCTTCCAGGGTGCCCCGTCCATGTTATCTCTAAGGGGCTCGTGCTCTCCTAGGTTCCTGACCACCAGCCGCAAGACCTCTTCCCCCGACACCTCCTCAGCAGGCAGGGCTCTGACGATGGCCCCCACCTTGGGCCAGGGCAGCCCGATGGCGGTCACCACCGCTTCACCACCTCCTGCGTGAGGGCAGACACCGCTCCAGTGCGCACATTCGGTTCACCCACTCGGGCCATCCCTCCTTCTATCTCCCCCCAACCTTCTCTTCCCCAGACATGTCCCCCCTCCCCTGGCCTCCATCTCCCTCCGCCGGCTTTACTTTCCTCGCTCCCGCAGCACCCACTCGTTGCACAAACTCTTCCCGCGCCTCCACCCTCCCGCCGTCCCCATCCCACGCTTCCGGGTCCCACTGCCTTACTGACAGTCACCACCTTCCTCTGCTCCAAGCCGCTCCCCAGCCTCAGCAAGGTGCCCAAGCAGCGCACCCTCCGCCTCAGCCGGGCGCTCTCTGCCGCTTCTTCCCGTAGCTGCTCGGCCTGCTCTCCCCGCAGCCAGCTATCGCACCGCAGCGCCGGCGCTTCCTTCCGATCCACCTGCAGGCTGCTCTAAAGGCTCCGGGTGCGCTGCTCCTCCTCCTCCACCGCCGCCTGCGAGGCCCGCGCCAGATGGACCGACAGCCGCTGCAGGGCCGAGCACTTCTCGCCCTTGGGGCGGTACACCGACACGGTTCAGCCACCGCCTCTCCGCACCTTTCAGGTCCTGCCCTATGGCTTTATAACCCCACGGGTCCCCGCATGGCCTGCACCAGCACACCCCTCTCCTCGCGGCCCGGGGAGCTCTCCAGACCCTCCTTCTCCTTTGACTTCCCTCGTCAGCCAGGACATCGTAACGCAGCCAGCCCAGCGCCGAGCCCGGATGCGTGCCGCGCCGGGGCGCTCCCTCCTCACACCCGAGGCGCACCGGAGACGACCGCTCAGTGCCCTGCATAACGGTGCCAAGGCACCAGCAAAGCGGCAGCAAGCACTCTCCCCCCGCAGCCTGCTGTGGGCTGCGGCCCCTCAGCGATGCCTCCAGGCGAGCGGGACCCCTCCTCCCGGGGCCGGATATTATATGGCCGTCCGCCCCGCTGCCGGTGCACCGCTTCCCGCCCACACCCTGGCACCGCTGCGCCCGCCCCTGTCCCCGCCCTTCCCGCTGACAGGCGGATGGCGGTGTCGCTGCTCGGCGGCCGCCGCTTCCCCGCCGTGCTGTTGC